>CAUYON010103075.1:0-24104 GCA_963573935.1 Arctocebus calabarensis
AGGAACTTTACCCTTCTGGAGATCTAGTCATGATCAAAACTCTTCCTTCTAATTCACCTTCCCTGACCCCAACTTGGGAAGACCCCTTTCCTGTTATCTTGTCTTCTACTGTTAAAGTTATAGGAGTCGATTCCTGCATACTTCATTCACGAGTAAAGTCCTGGAACCCTCCATCGTCTAAACTGGCAGGCAATGAAGACAGCCAACCACAGACCACCTACACTTGTGAACCAAAAGAAAGTTTGAAGTTATTATTTAGGAAACAGCAAGAAAAACCCCAATATGGTTTTCTTTTAGCATAATTGAATAAGTGCTTCTGACCTGACGCTGTTCTAACTTTGCCTATTACTGATTATACTAATCAGATTTATGTTTTCCAGAAATGTCATCAAGCCACACGCAATAAAGATGGTTCCAGTCCATGAACCCCTGTATCACTCTCCTCTGGAGAAACCCCAACTGCCCCCTTCTATCATCGCCCAGTTCAGTAGGAAGCAGTTAGATCGAGTCTTTGCCCTTTTTCCCTAACAGCAGTTAGAGTTTCTACTCAGAGAGGGAGAACTGATGCAGGACATTTGTCGCCCTAGCCAGCTCAGTGGAGCTGGCGGACCTGCTGCCTCCTCCTTGGTGGTGTCAGTGCTGTGGTAGCCAGCTGAAGAACCAGCGGGCTGGATGACAGCAAGGAGGGGGACCTCCAACCTCCACCAGAGGCTCCAATGACCAAAAAGGCTGGACAACTGCCAAGGAGACACCTGTGCCTTGGTGTCTCCTTCACTTTACACTTAGGACTAAATGTGGACCCCCATTTCCTATGACTAGGTCAATTTCTTGTGAATTTCCTAGGCCTCAATTCCATGAATGGACTGTGTCCATTCATTGATACATTCATTCACTTTGCCCCGGAGGAAGGGACTGTGTTCGTTTGTTTCCTGGCCAAGGAACCCACACACCTATATATACCCCGAGACT
Organism: Arctocebus calabarensis; assembly: GCA_963573935.1. Taxonomy (NCBI): domain Eukaryota; kingdom Metazoa; phylum Chordata; class Mammalia; order Primates; family Lorisidae; genus Arctocebus; species Arctocebus calabarensis. The sequence continues at coordinate 970 of CAUYON010103075.1, forward strand.
AAAAGCCTAAAGGAGGAGACAGGGAAAGACCAGGAGAGAAATTGAAGTAACCCCCCTTTTTCTAAAACGCCTGGCCCTGCCCCAACAGCCTGCATCCTGGTTGTCAGCCTCTCCCATCCTCCACCCCCTTGCGGATTGGCCCCGGCAACGAGCCCCACCAATCCTGAGTTCCACTGCTTGGGGTTTGGCCCCGGCAACTAGCCCGACCAATCTATGCGCCCCATGACCCCTCACACCATAAACCCTTACTACCCCCTGCGCCCCGGCAACTAGCCCGACCAATCTATACGCCCCACGACCCCTCACACTACAACTCCATCACCCTTTACTACCCCCTGTTCTTGTGGTTTTAAAGTTTAAAAACCAGCCTGTAACAGCCAAACGGGGTCCTTCCCCCGAGCGGCTGAGGGACCCTGACGCATCAAAAATAAACTACCTCTTGCTTTTGCATCGACTCGAGAGTTGGTGACTGTTTCCTTGGAGGTGCCCATCCTAGCTGGATCCCGATTTGGGTCTTACAGCGTTAAACCCTTATAAGCTCTCAGTTTCCTTGACTGTCAAATGAGTATAATAATAATGTCTATTTGACAGAGTTTTCTGAAGATTCAGCTTGTTCACATAGGTACTTAGTAGTGTATAATGCTTGGCACATGACTAAATTATTCGTATTATTTTTATTTTGAGAGGAGGTGACTAGAAAGTTCTCAACTAAAGAAGAGTGTATTTAAGGCCTACCTATTAATAAGGGGAAAAGCTCGAAAGACAAAGAATGGGGTTATAATAGAGAAGCAAAGAAAGTTTCTCTCTGAAAGGCATATGTCAGGGAATGAGGGCAACAATGGCAATTTGGGAGACTTTAAGAAGTCTTTGGGCTTGGCGCCCATCCCTCAATGGTTAGGGTGCCAGCCACATACACCAGCGCTGTCGGGTTCGAACCCAGCCCAGCCAGGCTAAACATCAGTGACAACTGCAACAACAACAACAACAAAAAATAGCTGGGCATTGTGGTGGGCACCTATAGTCCCAGCTACTTGGGAGCTAGGCAAGAGAATACCTTCAGCCCAAGAGTGGGAGGTTGCTGTGAGCTGTGACACAATGGCACTCTACCAAGGGCGACATAGTGAGACTCTGTCTCAAAAAAAAAGTGTTTGGAAGTTGAGTGGGGAAGTAAGTTTTTAAGACCAGATGATTAAGGTGAGATAAATACCAAAAAACAGAAAATTGACTTTTCCTTCTCTAGTCCTCTATTTCTAAGAGGGTTTCCTGATTTAGGGAAAAAATTCATGTATCATTCTGTGAACTTTGTAAGTAATGTATAAAAGCTTCACTTTTATTATTGTGTCTCAGATGTGTAGATATAAAGTGTAAGAAAATGGCAATTATGGAAGGTGATACTCAATGTTTCTTAGGTAATATTCACTGGAATGTTAATATATTATGTAGTTTTAGTGAATCAAGTATAGAAATTTCTTTAAAAAGAGATTTACTATAGGCTCAGCGCCCATAGCACAGTGGTTACAGCATCAGCCACATACATCGAGGGAACAGGGTTGGAACCTAGCCTGGGCCAGCAAAACAAAACTGACAACTGCAACAACAACAAAAATAGCCAGACATTGTGATGGGTGCCTGTAGTCCCCACTACCAGGGAGGGTGAGGCAAGAGAATTGCTTCAGCCCAAGAGTTTGAGGTTGCTGTGAGCTGTGATGTTACCACACCCTACCAGGTGTGACATAGTGAGACTCTGTCTCAAAAATAAAAAGAGATGGGTGGCACCTGTGGCTCAGTGGATAGGGACCCAGCCCCATATACCGAGAGTGGCAGGTTCAAACCCGGTCCCGGCCAAACTTCAAAACAAAAATATAGCTGGGCATTCTGGTGAGCACCTGTAGTCCCAGGTACTTGGGAGGCTGAGGCAAGAGAATCGCCTATGCCCAGGAATTGGAGGTTGCTGTGAACTGTGATGCCATGGCACTATACCGAGGGTGATAAAGTGAGACTCTATCTCAAAAAAAAAAATTAAAAATTAAATAAAAAAGAGATTTACTACAAAAGGAAGTGAAAAAACTTAGGTGATTTCTTTGATAAATCTTTAGAATATAAGTTATTTAAGAGTGTAATAATGGGGCGGCGCCTGTGTCTCAGTGTGTAGGGCACCAACCCTATACTAAGGGTGGTGGGTTTGAACCTGGCCCCGGCCAAACTGCAACAAAAAAATGACTGGGCATTGTGGCAGTGCCTGTAGTCCCAGCTACTGGGGAGGCTGAGGCAAGAGAATTGCCTAAGCCCAGGAGTTAGAGGTTGCTGTGAGCTATATGACGCCACAGCACTCTACCGAGGGCAATAAAGTGAGACTGTCTCTACAAAAAAAAAAAAAAAAGAGTGTAATAATGGCCACTTTGCTCATTTTCTCATTTTTCTTCATTCTCTATGTATTTATTATATTCCTTTTTTTTTTTTTTTTTTTTTTAGATAGAGTCTCATTATGTCCCTCTGTAGAGTGTGGTGGCATCACAGCTAACAGCAACCTCAAACTCCTGGGCTTCAGGGATTCTCCTGCCTCAGCCTCCCAAGTGACTAGGACTACAGGCGCCTGTCACAATGCCCAGCTATATTTTTGTTGCAGTTGTTTAGCTGGCCCAGGCCGGGTTCCAACCCGCCACCTTCGGTGTATATGGGTGGTGCTGTAACCACTGTGCTATGGGTGCTGAGCCAATTCTGGATGATTTTATTCCTTTAGGTTGTAGGTCTGAGGCCTCTATTTTCCTTTCCTTTTTCTTTTTTTTAGAGACAGAGTCTCACTTCAGCAACTTCCAGCTCTTGGGCTTAGGAGATTCTTTTGCCTCAGCCTCCCTAGTAGCTGGGACCACAGGTGCCCACCACAATACCCCGCTACTATTTGTTGCAGTTTGGCCGGGGCCAGATTTGTACCGGCAACCGGGGCCAGCGCCCTTCTCACTGAGCCACAGGCACTGCCCATAGGCCTCTGTTTTCTTACTGGCTGCTGGCTGGGATAATGCAATACTTAGCTCCTACAGGCTACTCACAGGCCCTGGGCCTGCCATCTCTCAGCCACAGAGTACTTCCCTTCAGGCAAAGCTGTCATGCTTAGAAACTTATTGACCTCTTTGCAACCAGCTGGAGAAAACTGATTGGCAACCTTAATTACATTGCAAAATTGCAATGCAAAACCCTTTTACTACTTCACAATCATGAAGGTAAAGCTAGTGGGATCATGGGGCCCATCTAGAGTTAGCTCCTGGATTGGGAGTTCATTTAAGAAAAGGAGCACTGTCTTATGAACATTTGCATCCTAGCTCCTAACCATAACTTAGCAGATTGTAAATATCCAGAGTGTGTCTGTTGAGTGAATGGGATTCTAGGATAAAAAGGGTAAACAGAGTTTGAAATTGGTGATCCTGTGTAAGGATCAGGAACCTTGGCACAAAGAACAAGGCAGCTGTCCTTTGAGATTTTTATGGCAAAAGATTTACAAAATCCAGTTAAATGACAATAGGAATTGAGAGAAAAAACTTGAAAACCCTAACTCACTATGTAAAAAATACATGTTTTAGTTGAACTAACTTACATATTAACGTCATTATAATTTGTTGTTTTTCTAGAAAATAGAACACTTTGACTTCAGACTGAGTGGAGAGGCAGATGCACCTGGAAGAGTGGGTCTGGAAGAGCTCATTCAATGTGCGGCTGGTCAAATGGAGCTTCATGAGAGATCCGAAGTTTCTGAGCCAGTCGGGGGAAATTGTGAAATTATTATTTTTTATTTTATTTTATTTTATTTTTTGAGACAGAACCTCAAGCTATCACCTTGGGTAGCGTTCTGTGACATCATGACTCACACCAACATCCATATCCTGGGCTCAAGTGATTCTCCTGCCTCTGCCTCCCAAGTAGGTGGGACTATAAGCTCCCTGGCCACAACGCTGGCTATTTTTTGGTTGCAGCCGTCACTGTTGTTTGGCAGGCCCAGGCTGGATTTGAACCGCCAGCTCAGGTGTATCTGGCTGGCACCTTAGCTGCTTGAGCCACAGGCACCAGAAATTGTTAAATTATAAATGAACTAGCTGCTGCCTCTACCCAAAAAGGTCAGATGAAAAAAAAAAAGCTGAATAAGCTGAGGGTCACACAGGCTGATGACAACCTCATGTCACAGATGTTTGTCAGAATTGTGGGGAATCAGTTCAAGTACAATGGGAAAGGAAGTTTTGGGACATTTCTTTTTTGATCACAATGATGTAAATAGATAGCAAAATATTGGATTTTGCACATGCTGCCCTGGAAATCTTTGCTGCCATCATAGTCTGCTTCGTGTTCTTGATTGGAGTGAAATGTAGACTTACTGCTATTTGCAGGTGTTGCACACAGAGCACTCCTTTTTTAAGAAAGATCATAAAAGTACATAAGATAGAAAATATTTGGAGGTTACTTACCTGAAAGCCTTGCTTTCTTAAACATAGTTCTCTCACATTACACCTGTTAGTAACTTTGTAGTGTAACTTCAGAGAGGAGGAGGCGAGGCAGAGAATATAGGCCAGCGCATATAAATGCAGCAGGTGTTAGACGTTCGGTATTCTTTTTAGAGTTGTCTGTTTGTCCTGATTACCACAGGTCTGGTTTCCATGCTTATTTGCACAATACTTACCTTAAGTTTTTCTGATTGGGAAGTTATCTGCCTCATCAGACTTATTATTGAGGATCCGAGTAGGATGCATTTGGATTGTGAACTGTGCAATCATATAAATAGCAATAAGTGGCATAGTGGGTTTGAAACAGACATGAAGGGAATTGTTCAGAGCTGATGTGTACGGAGAGCATTTTCACTATTACTGAATGTGAATTATTAGAAAGGAGATATTTTTCTATCACAGGAACAGTATTCTGATATTTCTCCCACAATTAAAATGATCACCTATATAACCTATATCAGTTATGTTTTCTTCGTATCATATTGTAAAACATAGCCTTTAAAAATGTTTGTAACAGAGTATGTGACATTAATATGCCCAATGATTAAAATTTTAATGATAAAATAATAAAATTGAATCGTGTTATTTTTCAAACACAGTATGTCGCAAATGTCATCCTTTGAGAAACACAAAATATCTTGGTATCTGTTTAATGTTTCAGAAAGAATATTACATGTTCTTTGCTAAGAGTGGTTATGTTTTTTAAATTATTCTGGAATAGATTTTTTTTTTTTTGAGACAGAGTCTCAAGCTGTTGCCCTAGTTAGAGTGTCGTGGCATCATGGTTCACAGCTACCTCCAACTCAGATACAAGTGATCCTCTTTCATCAGTTTTTTCTATTTTTAGTAGAGACAGGGGTCTTGCTTTTGCTCAGGCTGGTCTGGAGCTGGTGAGCTCAAGCAATTCACCTGCCTGTGCCTCCCAGAGGCACCACGCTGGGCCTTGAATAAATAATTAAGTTGTTTTTGAGATGCTACTAAATGTGGAAAGATGTGTGTTAGATTTATGGTTTGACCAATGTAAGACATTGGGTTTACTTTTTTTTAAAAGTTCTCTGGTAGGCTTGGTGCCGGAGTTCCGTGAGTAGGGCGCCAACCACATACACAGAGGCTGGAGGTTCCAGCCCAGCCCAGGTCTGCTAAACAACAATGACAACTGCAACCAAAAAATGGCTGGCGCCTGTAGTACCAGCTGCTTGAGCCCAAGAGTTGGAGGATGGTGTGAGCTGTGGTGCCACAGCACTCTACTGAGGGCAACATAGTGAGACTCTGTCTCCAAAAAAAAAAGTTCTCTTGTAAAGAGTATTTTGCTGTTGTTGTCTTTATTGAGACAGAGTCTCAAACTGTTGCCCTGGGAGAGTGCTTTTGCCTTAAAGGTTACAGCAACCTCCCACTCTCAGACTTAAGCAATTCACTTCCTTCAGACTCCCAAGTAGCTAGGACTACAGTCCCAAGCTACCAAGTCACCAAAATGCCTGATCATTATTTTTGTTGCAGTTGTGAAAGTGGGGGGTGGGAGTCTGGACCCCTGGGAGGGCGGGGAACTGGACTCCCTAGCCGGCCCAGGGGCTGGGGAGCAGGTCGCGTTGGTTGCCCCCTCCCTCCCAGTGCCTCTCTGCCACCAGTTGCACCCGCCCTGTCCTGCCGGCTGCCCCGCAGGGCTTGCCAGCGGCCTTGGTCACCCCAAGGGAGGGGCGGTGAGTGGGTGCCAGGGCTCGCCCCGCCCCCACCACACTGCCTCCTGGTCCTCTTTCACCCTGATGTTCCTTCCACCACCACGCCACGGCAAGGCACGGCCTGCTGTTGGGTGTGGAGAATGGACCTAATGCCGATGGCTGACCTTTTCCACCCGAGAGCCAGAGTTGACCTTGGTGAGTGGCTTGTCATCATCAGTCTTCCTCCGGAGGAGACAGGTCGCCTACCTTGGCCCTCACCCCCACCCCCTTTCCGAGATTTCTGGTGGATCCGAGGAGGTTCCACTTCTCCCTGCTGCCTCCCTGGGCCGCCTCAGGAGGCACAGCTGGGCTGGCCCTTCCCCGATCCCAGCTGCAGCTGCGACCAAGCCCATCAGCGCTAATCCTGGCTGGCAAGGCTGTTGTCAGTAGTGGGGAGCCCCAGAGGCTTAGCTGCCTCTTGCTCCACCGACTTGTGGTGCAGGGGTGGGAGGAAGGCTGCCCTGGCCCGGCAGGGGTGGGCTGCAATGGTCACCACCAATCCCCAAGAAACATTTCTTCACCCACAGGGACAGCTGTGTCCGCCCTATCCTGTCTACTGCCCAGCGGGCCTCACCAGTGGCCTCGGTCGCCTGCAGGAGGGGGGAGGGTACACCTGCACCCCTGCCCTTCCTATTGGTCTCCCCGCCCGGGTGTGGAATCCTCCATGTGGCCTACCTGACTACCTGAAGAGATCTGGCCCCCGCATCAGGGCTCCGGCCACACACCGTCCTTCCTGTGTCACCGCCGCCAGGGAGTTCCGGTCCTTTGCCGCCGCGCCACCTGGCCCTCACCCGCACGGAGCCACAGGCATGCCCCGACGTGACCAAGTGCCCCGGGCCTGCCTCTGCCCTTGCCCTTGCCCCTGCCCTTGCTTGGAAGCCCCTCCAGCGATTCGCAGAGACGGTCACAGGCCGGCAGCGCCCGGACTGACCCAGGGTGTGGCTGCTGCACCTCACCTTGGCAGTCCCCAGAGCAGCACCATGCGACACCAGGTCCCGGTCCTCTACTCAGAGAGACACGGATGCCCACCCATTGCCACAGTCCCCTTGCCTGGCCCCAATGCTCCACACCCCTCCCCCAGCAGACCCACTCTGCTGCCAAGACACAGAGACGGACTTTGACACAAGAAAACCCAGTGCAGCTGGAATATGACCGCGGGCCTGTAGCAAGGCCCATTACTTTTCCCAAGCAAGGGGGGCCAGGTGGGGAAGGAAAAGTGGTGGCAAGGGACAAGACAAAAGGAGGCAAGGCTGATGGGTCCCGCCCACGTCCGTGCCACGGGGGACTACATAGGTAGGCGTGCCAGGAGGCCAGCGACCAAAGGAAGAAGCGGCAAAGCTGGCAAAGAGGCAGCACCCGGCATTCCCAGGCCCCATCCTCCTTAGCTTCTGATACCAGGCAGTCTCCCATCCAAGTACTAACCAGGACCGACCCTCCTTAGCTTTGGAGATCAGATGAGCGCGTTCAGGATGGTGTGGCCATAGATCTCCAGGCCCACTCCAGGGAGCCTCAAGAGGCAGGGCACTGACAGGAGTGCTGTCTGGTTGCACATAGCATAAAGGACAGGTGAGGACTCCAGTGAGATGAGAGAGGAGCGCAGTCTGGATGTACACTAGTAGAGAAGAGAGGTGAGGACTCCAGTGCCTTGGCAGAGGAGTGCTGTCCGCATACACACTAGCACAAAGGAGAGGTCAGGACTCGGGTGCTCTGGGAGAGGAGTGGTCAGGGAGTTACATGTGCGATCAACACAAGTATTCTCTGGAAGAGATTCCACTTTGGAAACACGCTCAAGTATTCATAAGAAAAGTGCAGTCAAACCGTCTGGGAAACAAGTTATTGTGAAATTTTAAGAAGACATTCACAGTTAGCTCTAAATAGCCTTACGGAAGAGAAGAAACTGCTTTTCCTTCCCAGCAGGATACTGCCGGATATAAGCTGGAGCAGACCCAATCTGCTCATCTCACTAACATGAACATAGTTAAAGGGCCATTGGCTTAGTTTGTCCTGACCTCTCCTTTCTGCTAGTGTGCATCAAGACAGCACTATATTCCCAGAGCACCGGAGTCCTCAACTCTCCTTTCCTCCAGTGTGCATTTCGACAGCACTCCTTCCCATCACACCTCTCCTGTCAGCTAGTGTGCATCCAGACACACCACTTCTCTCCCAACACACACAAGTACCCACCTTCCCTTTCTGCTAGGGTGCATCTAGACAGCACTCCTCTCCCAGAGAACCCAAGTCCTCACTTCCCCTTTCTGCCAGAGTGCATCCAGACAGCACTCCTCTCCTAATGCATGTAAGTCCCCACCTCCCCTTTCTGCTCGTGTTCATTCACACAGCACTCTTCTCCCAGAGCACCCAAGTCCTCACCTCCCCTTTCTGCCAGAGTGCATCCAGACAGCACTCCTCTCCCGGAACACCCAAGGCCTCACCTCCCCTTTCTGCTAGAGTGCAGTGCATCCAGAAAGCACTCCTCTCCCAATGCATCTGAGTCCTCACCTCCCCTTCTGTCAGAGTGCATCCAGACAGCACTCCTCTGCCAACACACCAAGTCCTCACCTCCCCTTTCTGCCAGAGTACATCCATACAGCACTCCTCACCCAACAAACCTGAGTCCTCAAGTTCCCTTTCTGTTAGTGTTCATTCAGACAGCACTCCTCTCCCATCATACCCCAGTCCTCACCTGCACTGACAGAGGAGTGATGTCTGGTTGCACATAGCAGAAAGGACAGGTGTGGACTTGGTGCATTGGCAGAGGAGTGCTGTTGGCATGCACACTAGCACAAACAAGAGGTGAGGACTCAGGTGCCCTGGGAAAGGAGTACTGTCTTCATGCACACTAGCAGAATGGAGAGGTGAGGACTCAGGTGCTCTGGGAGAGGAGTGCTCTCAGAGAGGAGTGCTCAGGGAGTTACATGTGCAAACAATACAAGTATTCTCATTCTCCAGAACAGATTGCACATAGGAAACATACTGAAGTGTTTATAAGGAAAGTGCCAGTGAACCTCTGGCAAACAAGAGATTGTGCAATTTTGGAAAAGGCCTTGATGGTTACCTCTAACTAGCCTTACTGAAGAGAAGAAACTGCTTCTTCCTTCCAGTGGGATACTGCAGGATATAAGCTGGAGCAAAGGCAATCTGCTCATCTCACTATCATGTACATAGTTGAATGGCCATTGGCTTAGTTTGTTCTCACCTCTCCTTTCTGCTAGGGTGCATCAAGATAGCACTACATTGCCAGAGAACCAGAGTCCTCAACTTTCTTTCCCATCAGTTTGCATGCCAACCGCACTCCTTCCCATCACACCCTGACTCCTTACCTCTCCTTTCCGCTAGTGTGCATCCAGACAGCACTCCTCTCCCAGAGCTCCCGAGTCCTCATCTCCCCTTTCTGCTAGAGTGCAGTGCATTCAGAAAGCACTCCTCTCCAATGCACCCGAGTCCTCAACTCCCCTTTTTGCTAGTGTTCATTCAGACAGCAGCCCTCTCCCACACCCGATTCCTCACCTGCACTGAGAGAGAAGTTCTGTCTGGTTGCACAGAGCAGAAATGACATATGTGGACCCACGTGCAATGGGAGAGGAGTGCTGTCTGCACATACACTAGTAGAAAGGAGAGAGGAAGACTCGGTTGCGTTGGCAGAGGAGGGTTGTCAGCACATACACTAGCACAAAGGAGAAGTGAAGACTCGGGGTGCCTTGCTAGAGGAGTGCTGTCAGTGTGCACAAAGGAAAGGAGTACTGACTTCATGTACACTAGCAGAATGGAGAGGTGAGGACTCAGGTGCTCTGGGAGAGGAGTGCCCAGGGAGTTACATGTGCGATCAAACCAAGAATTCTCCACAAGAGATTGTACTTTGGAAACATTCTCAAGTGTTTATAAGGAATGTGCAGATGAACTCTCTGGGAAATAAGGTCTTGTGCCATTCTGGAGCAGGCGTTCATGGTTATCTCTAAATAGTCTTACTGAAGAGAAGAAACTGCTTTTTCCTCCCAGCTGGTTACTGCTGGATATGAGCTGGAGCACGGCGGCTCTCCTCATCTCACTGACAATGTGCACATAGTTGATTTGCCCTTGGCTTAACAATTTTTAGGGACTGATGTGTATCAAGTTTCCCTCGCCAGGGCTTTTCAGAAAGAGAGTTACATGTGAGATCAATACAAGTATAATTTGGACCATATTGCACTTCAGAAAAACACTCTAGTGTTTATAAGAAGGAGAGTAAAGATAAAACATCTGGCAAGCATGGTATTTTGGAAGTTATGAATTTCAATCCAGGGCAGCTGTATATGCCTTACTAGGAGAGAATTTCCTTCAACTAGCATACTCTCCCTTATATATGCTGGAGCAGGGGAAAACTTCTATTTTCACCAAGATGGTGCCCTTGTGTGGATGTCAATGGGCACATTGACTTAACTTGGTGACAGGCTCATATGTGCTAATGTTCTCACAAGAGACGTGCTCATGGAATTACATATGTGATCAATACGAGTATTCTCATTCTCCAGAAAAGACTGCACTTGGGAAACAAGCTGAAGTGTGTATAAAGATAGCGCAGAAGAACCTTCAAGGAAACAAGGTAGTGTGCAATTCTGAAGGAGGTGTTCATGGTTGGCTTGAAAACTGCTGCTGAGGAACATTAACTCCAATGTAAGCCAGTTAGCCAGCAGCCGTGTAATTGCGTGCACGAGCTCAGGGAGACTCACGAGCCCCTGTTTGAGCACATAAAAGGCAAATAATCGGCTGGACACCGAGTTCTCATCTCCCGTTTCTGCTAGTGTACATGCAGATGACGCTCATCTCCCAAAATACGGGAGTCCTCACCTCTGCTTTGTGCCAGGGTACATTCCTACCGCACTCCTCTCCCAGAGGACATGAGTCCTCACCTCGCCCCTGTGCTAATGTACGTCCCTCTCCTCTCCCAGAAGTCGTGATTGCTCTCCTGTCCTTTTCTGCTGTGTGCATCCAGACAGTACAACTCCCCTTACGGCGCAGGTGAGGACTCGGGTGCGAAGAGGCAGGAGTGTAGTCTTCATGACAACTAGCAGAAAGCTGAGGTGAGGTCTCTTCTGCTGGCAGGGACAGTCGTGCTGGCACCTTGCACACTGCCCACAGGCGAGCTGAGGATTGAGCAGGGGGGTCGCAAAGGCCATCTATTCCAGGAAATACGGGCATTCATTGCACACGTATCCGCCCATACCTCGCCGGGAGGAGAAAGCAGTTTCCTGTCCTCATTAAGGCCATTTAGAGCTAACCCTGAATATCTGTTTCAAAATGCCACAATATCTTGTTTCCCAGAAGGTTCACCTGCACTTTCCTTAGAAACACTTCTTCTTCTTCTTTTTTATTATAGATTTATATATTTTTTTAATTTAGTTTTAAACCATAGCTGTGCACATTAGTGCAACCATGGGGTACAATGTACTGGCTGCATATACAATCTGAAACATTTTCATCCAACTCTTTGACATAATCTTCATGGGATTTTCTTGTTTACTGTATGAAAACATTTGTAATCTGCATTTAGAAGGTTTTACCTGTATCCGTCTAAGATGCACCATAAGTGTGAACCCACCATTCACCCTCTCTCCACCCAACCTCCCCCACCCCTCTCCTCCCCTCCCTTCCCCTCCCTTGCCCCTTTCCCCATATTCTTGTGCTACAATTGGGTTCTAGCCTTCATAGGAAAGGTATAACTTAGCTTCACAGTAGGGCTGAATACATTGGATACTTTTTCTTCCATTCTTGAGCGACTTTGCTAAGAAGACTGTTCCAGCTCCATCCATGTAAACATGAAATAGGTAAAGTCTTCATCTTTCTTTAAGGCTGTGTAATATTCCATGGTATACATGTACCACAATTATTTAATCCACTGAATGAAAGGCATGGGTTCAATTTCAGTCTTCTACAGGTCGCCAGCCAGGTCTCCCAGCACCATTTGTTAAATAAGGAGTCTTTTCCCCACTGAATGTTTTTAATTGGCTTGTCGAAGATCAAAAGGCAGTAAGTAGCTGGGTTCACCTCTTGGTTCTCTAATCCAATCCGAACATCTACCTCTGTGTTTTGGTGCTAGTACTGTTTTGATCACTATCGATTTATAGTACAGTCTTAGGTCTGGTAGCATGATTCCTCCTGCTTTTTTTTTTTTTTTTCTAAGCAATGTCTTGGCTATTCGAGGTTTTTTCTGATTCCCTATAAAACTGTATTATTTTTCAAGATCTTTAAAATATGACAATGGAGCTTTAATAGGAATTGGATTAAAATTATAAATTGCTTTGGGTAGTATGGACATTTTAACAATGTTGCTTCTTCCCAATCGTGGGCATGGTATGTTTTTACATTTGTTGACATGTTCAGCTATTTCTTTTCTTAGAGTTTCATAGTTCACCAAAGTGCCATCTGTTCCGGAGAATCGAAATTTGCCCCTTCTCCAGCTGAAAACCGGCAGCCTGCCAATGCAGGTTCTTCTCCTCTGAAAAAGGCAATTTAGAGCTAAGCATGAAGGAAGTTTTCAAACTTCCAGAATATCTTGCTTCGCAGAAGAGTCCTCTGCGTTTTCCTTCTTATAAAACCTAGAGTGTTTCTCCAAAGTGCAATCCGTTCCAGGGAATAAATGTATCGCTTGCAAAAATCACTCACTAAGCACGCCTCCTGAGGGAACATTCATACACGTGAGCGCCTCTCCAAGGGAAGTCAATAGAACAGTCGTCCAACTATGTGCATGAGCTCAGCGAGAGGAGTAGTTTAGTCTGGCTCCAGCAGATAACCGGCCGTTTGTTTCTTGGAGGGAAAACAATTTTGTTTCCTTCATAATGCCTTTAGACCTACTCGGGAAGGAGGTTTAGCAACTTTTACAAGGCCTTGCATCCCGGGAGGTTGGGGGGAGTTCACCTGCAAGTTTCTTCTTATAAACAGAGCAGCTTGTTTCCACAGTGCAATCCCTACCATCGAATACTCGCCTTGATCCTACCCGCAAGTCGCTGAACACTGCTGCTGAGAGAACATTAACACCAATGTAAGCCAGCAGCCGTGAACGAGCTCCGGGAGACTTGAAGTTCGCCCCCCTGCTCGAGCACATAAAAGGCGAATAATCGGCCTAGCACCAAGTTCTCATCTCCCGTTTCTGCTAGTGTGCATGCAGACTATGCTAGTCTCCCAGAATACGGGAGTCCTCATCCCTCCTTTTTGCCAGGGTACATTCAACCACACTCCTCTCCCAAAGGACACAAGTCCTCATCTCAACTTTCTTCTAGTGTACCTCCCGACTGCACTCCTCTCCCAGGAGACTCAATTGCTCTCCTGTCCTTTTCTGCTGTGTGCATCCAGACAGCACCACTCCCGTTACCGCGCAGGTGAGGACTCTGGTGCAAGGAGGGAGGAGTGTCGTCTTCATGCAAACTAGCAGAAAGCTGGGGTGAGGACACGTGTGCCCTAGGACAGGAGTGCTGGCACCTTGCACACCTCCCATAGGCGAGCTGTGAAGTTGGCAAGGGTTCGCAAAGGCCAATCTATTCCCAGAAATACTTGCATTGATCTCACACCTAGGCGCCGGTACCTCAGCAGGAGGAGAAAGCAGTTTCCTGTCTTCAGTAAGGCCATTTAGAGCTAACCCTGAATGCCTGTTTCAAAATGCCACAATACTTTGTTTCCCAGAAGGTTCACCTGCTCTTTCCTTATAAACATTTCAGCTTCTTACCAAAGTGCCATCTGTTCCGGAGAATCGAAATTTGCCCCTGCTCCAGCTCAAAACCGGAAGTATGCCACTGCATGGGATAAGCAGGATCTTCTCCTCTGAGAGAGGCGATTTAGAGCTGAGCATATAGGAAGTTTTCAAACTTCCACAATATCTTGCTTCGCAGAAGAGTCCTCTGCGTTTTCCTTCTTACAAAACCTAGAGTGTGTTTGCAAAGTGTAATCTGTTGTGGAGAATACATGTATTGCTCGCACATATCACTCACCGAACATTCTTCCTGAAGGAACATTCATACACGTGAGCCCCTCGTCAAGGTAAGTCAGGGGAACAGCCATCCAACTACGTGCATGAGTTCAGCGAGAGCAGCAGTTTAACCCGGCTCCAGCAGATAACCGGCCATTTGCTTCTTGGAGGGAAAACAATTTTGTCTCCTTCATAATGCCTATAGACCTACTAAGGAAAGAGATTTAGCAACTTCTACAACGCCTTGCGTCCCGGGGAGGGTTCACCTGCAAGTTTCTTCTCATAAACAGAGCAGCACTTTTCCACAGTGCAATCCCTACCAGCGAGTACTTGCCTTGATCTCACCCGCAAGTCTCTGAACACTGCTGCTGAGAGAATATGAACACCAATGCAAGCCAGTTAGCCAGCAGCTGTGCAGGAGCTCCGGGAGACTAGAAGTTCGCCCCACAGCACATAAATGGTGAATAATCGGCCTCGCACTGAGTTCTCATCTCCCGTTTCTGCTAGCGTGCATGCAGACGATGCTCGTCTCCCAGAATATGGAAGTCCTCACCTCTGCTTTATGCCAGGGTACATTCAACCACACTCCTCTCCCAAAGGACACGAATCCTCACCTTGACTTTCTGCTAGTGTACCTCCCGACTGCACTCCTCTCCCAGGAGACTCATTGCTCTCCTGTCCTTTTCTGCTGTGTGCATCCGGACAGCACCAATCCCCTTACAGCGCAGGTGAGGACTCAGGTGCGAGGAGGGAGGAGTGTTGTCTTCATGCAAACTAGCAGAAAGCTGAGATGAGGACTCATGTGCCTTGGGACAGGAGTGTTGGCACCCTTGTACACTGGATATACACTAGTAGGAAGGAGAGGTGAGGGTTCAGGTGCCTTGGCAGAGGAGTGCTGTTGGTGTACACACCAGCACAAAGGAGAATAGTGCTGACTTCATGCACACTAGCAGAATGGAAAGGTGAGGATTCGGGTCCGTTGGGAGAGGAGTGCCATCTGCATGTACACTAGCAGAAAAGAGAGGTGAGGACTCAGGTGCTCTGGGAAAGAAGTGCCCAGGGAGTTACATGTGTAATCAAACCAAAAATTCTCTGGAACAGATTGAACTTTGGAAACATGCTCAAGTGTTTATAAAGAAAGTGCAGACAAACCATCTGGGAAACAAGCTATTGTGCAATTTTGAACCAGGCCTTCACGGTTAGCTCAAAATAGCCTTACTGAAGGGAAGAAACTGTTTCTCTGTCCCAGCACCATACTGCATAAGCTGGAGTACTGGCACTCTGCTCCTCTCACTGACAACGTGCCCATAGTTGAATGGCCATTGGCTTATCATTTTTTAGGGACTCATGTGTATCAAGTTTCCACCTCCAGGGGTGTTTAGACAGAGAGTTACATGTGTGATCAACACAAGCATGACCTGAAATAGATTTCACCTTCGAAACAAATTCTAGTGTTTGTAATAAGGCAAGTGCACATAAAATGTCCGGCAAGGATGGTATTTTGGAAGTTGTGAAGTTATATCCAGGGCAGCTATATATGGCTTATTGAGAAGAGACATTTTCCTCCAATGAGCATACTCTCCCTTATATATGCTGGAACAGGGGGAAACTTCTGTTCTCACTGAGATCATGCCCACACTTGGATGGTTATGGGTACATTGACTCAGCTTGGTGACGGGTGCTCACAGAGGTACATGTGCAATCCACATAAGTATTCTCTGAAAAGGATTGCACTTTGCTCCAGCATTTATAAGGAACGTGCAGATGAACCTTCTCAGAAACAAGGTATTGTGCAATTTTGAAGCATGTGTTCACAGTTAGCTCTAAATAGCACTCCTAAAGAGAAAAAACTGCTTTTCCCTCCCAGCAGGATACTTCCGGATATGAACTGGAGCAGAGGCAATCTGCTCATCTCACTAATATGCACATAGTTGAATGGCCCATGTCTTAGTTTCTCCTGACCTCTTCTTTCTGCTACTGTGCATCAAGACAGCACTACATTCCCAGAGCACCGGAGTCCTCTACTCTCTTTCCCACCAGTGTGCATGCCGACAGCACTCCTTCCCATCACACCTGAGTCATCACCAATTATTTCCGCTAGTGTGCATCCAGACAGCACTCCTCTTCCAGAGCACCTGAGTCTTCACCTCCCTTTTCTGCCTGAGTGCAGTGCATCCAGACAGAACCCCTCTCCCAATCCACACGAGTCCTTACACCCCCTTCGTTAAGACAGCATTCCTCTGCCATCACACCTGAGTCCTCTCCTGCACTGACGGAGGAGTGCTGTCTGGTTGTACCGAGCAGAAAGGACAAGTGAGGACTCGGGTGCCCTGGGAGAGGAGTGCTGTCTGCATGTACACTAGTAGAAAGGAGAGGTGAGGACTTGGGCTCTTTCCAGAGGAGTGCTCTTGGCTTGCACAGTAGTCGAAAGGAGAGGTGAGGACTCGGGGTATGTGGGAGAGGAGTACTGTCTTCATGCACACTTGCAGAATGGAGAGCTGAGGACTTGGGCCCTTTGGGAGAGGAGTGCCTTCTGCATACACACTAGCAGAAAGTAGAGGTGAGGACTCAGGTGCTCTGGGAGAGGAGTGCTCTGGGAGTTACTTGTGGAAGGATAAGAAGTATCTCATGAACAGATTGCACTTTGGAAACAGGCTCAAGTGTTTATAAGGAAAGTGCAGACGAACTGTCTGGGAAACAAGGTATTGTGCAATTCTGAAGCAGGCATTCACAGTTATCTCTAAACAGCCATACTGAAGAGTAGAAACTGCTTTTTCCTCCCAGCTGGTTACTGCTGGATATCAGCTGGAGCATGGTGGCTCTCCTCATCTCACTGAAAATATGCACATAGTTTAAAGGCCCTTAGCTTAACATTTTTTAGGGAAACGTGTATCAAGTTTCCCTCACCAGGGCTGTTCAGAGAGTTATATGTGCAATCAATACAAGTGTAATCCAGACTATATTGCACTTTGGAAAAACACTCTTGTTTTCGTAAGAAAGAGAATGTAGATAAAACATCTGGCAAGCATGGTATTTTGGAAGTTGTGAATTTCAATCCAGGGCAGCTGCATATACCTTATTGAAAAGAGACATTTTCCTCTAATGAGCATACTCTTCCTTAAATATGCTGGAGCAGGGGAAAACTCTATTCTCACTGAGATCTTGTCCGTACTTGGATGGCTATGGGCACATTGACTCAACTTGGGGACCGGCTCATATGTACTACTCTTCTCCCACGAGACATGCTCACGGAGTTACACATGCAATCAATACAAGTATTCTCATTCTCCGGAACAGATTGCACTTAGGAAACACGCTCAAGTGTTTATAAGGATCGCACAGATGAACCTTCTTGAAAGCAAGGCATTGTGCTATTTTGAAGCAGGTGATCACGGTTAGCTCTAAATAGCCTCACTGAAGAGGTGAAACTGCTTTTCCCTCCCAGCAGGATACTGCAGGATATAAGCTGGAGCAGAGACCATCTGCTCATCTCATTAACATGCACATAACTGAATGGCCCATGGATTAGTTTGTCCAGCCCTCCTCTTTCTGCTAGTGTGCATCAAGACAGCACTACATTCCCAGAGCCCCAGAGTACTCAACTCTCTTTCCCACCAGTGTGCATGCTGACAGCACTCCTTCCCATCACACACAAGTCCTCACCAATCATTTCCACTAGTGTGAATACAGACAGTACTCTTCAAAGGCATATGAGCCCTTATCTCCCCTTCATTGAGACAACACCCCTGTCCCATTACACCTGAGTCTTCACCTTCAGTGACCAAGGAGTGCTGTCTGGATGCACAAAGCAGAAAGGACAGGTGAGGACTTGGGTGTGATAGGAGAGGAGTGCTGTCTGCATGTACACTAGTAGAAAGGATAGGTGAGGATTCTGGTGCTTTCCACAAGGAGTGCTCTCAGCGTATACACTAGTAGAAAAGAGAGGTGATGTCTCGGGTTCCCTGGGAGAGGAGTGCTGTCTTCATGCACACTAGCAGAATGGCGAGGAGTAGACTCAGGTGCTCTGGGAGAGAGGTGATCTGGGAGTTACTTGCGGGAGCAGTACAAGTATCTCCAGAATAGCTTGCACTTTGGAAACATGCTCACGTGTTTATAAGGAAAGAGCAGACGAACCTTCTAGGAAACAAGGTATTGTGCTATTTTGAAACAGGCTTTCACGGTTAGCTCTAAATAGCCTTATTGAAGAAACTGCTTTTCCCTCCCAGCGGGATACTGCCAGATATAAGCTGGAGCACAGGCGATCTCATCTCACTGAAAACATGCACATAGTTGAATGGCCCTTGGCTTATCTTTTTTAGGGACTCATGTGTATCAAGTTTTCCTCAGCAGGGCTGTTCAGACAGAGCGTTACATGTATGATCAATACAAGTGTTCTCTGGAACACTTGCACTTTGGAAACATACTCTAGTGTTTACAAGAAGGAACATGCAGGTAAAATGTCTGGCGAGCATGTTATTTTGGAAGTTGTCAACTTCTATACAGGGCCACTGTATACGCCTTATTGAGATGAAACTTTTGCCTCCAATGAGCATACTGCTGGTTATATATGGTGGAGCAGGGGCAAACATCTATTCTCACTAAATAGTGCCCATAATTGGATGGCCATGGGCACATTGACTTACATTGGTGATATAAGCTGGAGCAGAGGTCATCTGCTCATCTCACTAACATGCACGTAGTTGAATGGCCCATGGGTTAGTTTGTCCTGACCTCTCCTTTCTGCTAGTGTGCATCAAGACAGCACTATATTCCTAGAGCACTGGAGTCCTCATCTCTCCTTTCCTCCAGTGCACATTTTGACAGCACTCCTTCCCGTCACACCTGAGTCATCACCAATGCTTTCTGCTAGTGTGCATCCTGACAGCATGCCTCTCTGAACGCACATGAGCCCTCATCTCCCTTCTCCTCTACCATCAACCTGAGTCCTCACCTGCACTAACCAAGGAGTGCTGTCTAGTTTCACAGAATAGAAAGGACAGGTGAGGACTCAGTGCGATGGGAGAGGAGTGCTTTCTGCATGTACACTAGTAGAATGGCCATTGGCTTATCATTTTTCAGGGACATATGTGAGTTGCATGTGCGATCATTACAAGTATTCTCTGGAATACATTGCACTTTGGAAACATACTCTAGTGTTTAGAAGAAGGAAAGTGCAGGTAAATCCTCTGGCGAGAGTGTTATTTTGGTAGTTATAAACTTCTATCCAGGGCCACTGTATACGCCTCATAGTGAAGAAACTTTTTTCCTCCAACGAGCATATGGCCCGTTACGTATGCAAGAGTTGGGGGCAAACGTCTTCTCTCACTGAGAGGGTGTACATACTTGGATGACTGTTGGCACATTCACTTATCTCGGTGACAGGCTCATATGTGCTAACGTTCTCCCACGTGGAGTGTGCAGGGAGTTACATGTGCAATCTATACAAGTATTCTGTGGAAAAGATTGCCCTTTGGAAACACAGTCAAGTGTTTATAAGGAAAGAGCAGACTAAATTTATAGGAAACAAGGTATTGTGCTATTTTGAAACAGGTTTTCACTGTTAGGTCTATATAACCTTACTGAGGAGGAGAAACTGCTTTTCCTCCCAGCGAGATACAGGAGATCTCATCTCACTGAAAACGTGCACATAGTTGAATGGCCCTTGGCTCATCATTTTTAAGGTACTCATGTGTATCGTTTCCCTCACCAGGGCTGTTGAGACAGAGTTACATGTGCTATCAATGCAAGAGTTCTCTGTAATACATTGCAGTTTGGAAACACACACTAGTGTGTTTATAAGAAGGAACGTGCAGGTAAAATGCCTGGCGAGCATGTTATTTTGTAAGTTGTCAACTTCTATCCAGGGCCACAGTATATGCCTTATTAAGAAGAAACTTTTGCCTCCAATGAGCATCCTACTGGTTATATATGCTGGAGCAGAGGCAAATGTCTATTATCACTGAGATAGTGCCCATACCTGCATGGCTGTGGGCACATTGAGTTACCTTGGTGATGGGCTCATGTGTGCTAAAGTTCTCCCACGAGGACTGTGTAGGGAGTTACATGTGCAATCTATACCAGTATTCTCAGGAAAATATTGCACTTTGGAAACACGTTCAGGTGTTTATAACAAAGTACAGAAGAACCTTCTCGGAAACAAGGTATTGTGCTCTTTTGAAGAAGGCAATCATGATTAGCTCTAAAAAGCCTTACTGAAGAGAAGAAACTGCTTTTCCCTCCCAGTGGGATACTGCTGGATAAGCTGGAGCAGAGGCAATCTGCTCATCTCACTAACATGCACACAGTTGAATGGCCCATGGGTTAGTTTGTCCTGACCTCTCCTTTCTGCTATTGTACATCAAGACAGCACTACATTTCCAGAGCACCGGAGTCCTCAACTGTCTTTCCTGCCAGTGTTCATGCCGACAGCACTCCTTCTCATCACACCTGAGTCCTCACCAATCATTTCCGCTAGTGTGCACCCAGACAGCAATCCTGTCCTAATGCACACCAGCCCTCATCTCCCCTTCATTCAGACAGCTCTCCTCTCATAACACATCACAGTCCTCCCCTGCCCTGGCTGAAAGTTGCTATCAAGTTGCACAGAGCAGACAGGTAAGGTGAGGACTCAGCTGTGATGGGAGAGTTGTGCTGTCTGCATGTACACTAGTAGAATGGAGAGGTGAGGACTGAGGTGCCTTGGCAGAGGAGTGCTGCTGGCATGCACACTAGTACAAAGGGGAGGGAGGGTGAGGACTCGGTTGCCCTGGGAGGATTGCCGTCTGGATGCATACTAGCAGAAATGGGAGGTGAGGGCTCAGGTCCGAAGGGAGAGGAGTGCTGTCTGGATGCACATGAGCAGAAAACTGAGTTGAGGTCTTGGCTCCTCTGGGAGAGGAGTGCTGTCTGGATGGATACGAGCAAAAAGCGGAGATGAAGACTTGGTTCCTCTGGGATGAGTGCATCAGGAGTGGAGTGCTCTGGGAGTTGCTTGTGCGAGTAATACAAGTATGTCTGGAACAGATAACACTTTGGAAACATGCTCAAGTGTTTCTATGGAAAGTACAGAGGAACCACCTAGGAAACAAGGTATTGTGCAATTTTGATGCAGGCGTTCATGGTTAGCTCTAATTAACCTTACTGAAGAGAAGCTGCTTTTTCCCTGCAGTGGGATACTGCCGGATATAAGCTGGAGCAGAGGCCATCTGTTAATCTCACTAACATGCACATCGTGGAATGGCCCATGGGTTAGTTTGTGCACATCAAGTTTGTCCACACTACATTCCCAGAGCACTGGCGTCTTCAACTCTCTTTCCCACCAGTGTGCATGGTGACAGGACTTCTTCCCATCACACCTGAGTCACCAATCCTTTCTGCTAGTCTGCATCCAGACAGCAGACCTCTCCAAATGCTCATGAGGCTTAATCTCTCCTTCATTCAGACAGCTCTCCTCTCCCAAAACAACTTATTCCTCCCCTGAACTGAAAGAGGAGTGCTGTCTGGTTGCATAAAGCAGAAAGGACAGGTGAGGACTCGGGTACCTTGGCACAGGAGTGCTGTCAGCATGCACACTAGCACAAAGGAGTTGTGAGGACACCAGGGAGAGGAGTGGTGTATGATGTACACTTAGTAGCAATGAGAGGGGAGAATGGGAGTGTTTATCAAAGGAGTGCTCTTGACGTGCAAACTAGCAGAAAGGAGAGGTGAGGACTCAGGTTCCCTGGGATAGGTGCGCTGTCCGGATTGACACTAATACTAAGCGGAGACGAGGACTCGCCTGCTCAGGGAGAGGAGTGCTGACTGCCTGCACACTAGCAGAATACCGAGGTGAGGACTCTCCTACTCTGGGTGTTGAGACCTGTCTCTATGCACACATCAGTGGCAAAGTTCTACTCCCTAGACAGAGTGAACTTCAGAAACGAGCTGAAGTGTTTATCAGGAAAGTGCAGGTGAACCTTCTGGGAAACAAAGTATTGTGCATTTTGAAACAGGTTCATAGTTCATTCTAAATGGCCTTACTGAAGACAGCAAACTGATTTTTCCTCCCAGTGACGTATGGGCGGATACGTATGTGATCCACACAAGTTTGAACCTACCACCCTTGGTATCTGGGGCCAGCGCCCTACTCACTGAGCCACAGGCATCAAAGAAGGTATTTTTTAAAAAAAAGATTAGCCTGTGAACAAATATTATTCTGTACACAATGTTAATACCTGATTGAAATCAAACACCAAAAGTTTAAAGTAATAAAGACTCAAGCAATGACAGTATCTAAAAGTGAAAAAAGAAAGAAATTTCAAAACAGAAATAAACCACCTAGCTGTTGGTCAACAATGAACATTAGTTGATCACATGTATACACCCAACATTCAGGGCTGTTATGATGTAGCCTTTGCTACTAACTTGAGAGCCAGGGCAGGCTTCTGCAAGTAATTTCCCCAAAGTGCAGTTTCCCTCTTACTCCACATCTTTGCACCTGCTGCTTTCTCAACCTGGAATGTTCTGTCCTAACTTTTCTTTGATTTTTTGAGACAGGCTCACTATATCACCCTCGGTAGAGTGCTGTGACGTCATAGCTCACAGCAACCACAAACTCTTGGGCTCAAGCAATTCTCTTGCCTCAGCCTCCCAAGTATCTGGGACTACAGGCACAGGCCACAACGCCTGGCTATTTTTTTTTGTTTTAACAGTCTTGGGCCAGGTTCAAACCCACAAGCCCAGGTTCATGCAGCCAGTGTCCTAAACACTGAGTTACAAGCGTGAAGAAAGAAAAGAAGTTTCCTAACTTTTCTTCAACCATCACAACTCACTTTATACCTACTTCCTTTAGGAAAATTTCTAGTATCTTTTTCCCTTACCCCAGAATACTTCCTCCACATGGCATCTGGGACATGACCTTATCCTATATAATTAATATACTTGATTAAAATGCATTTGTTTATGTTTAGTTCCATAAAATAAAGCAACTTGAGGGCAGTGCTTTACTGATGTCGTGTC
>CAUYON010103080.1:0-21781 GCA_963573935.1 Arctocebus calabarensis
ACGCTGTCTCCCTGTGTCCCCAAAGGGATGTTTCTGGGCAGATCTCACCAGCCAGAGATGCCTGAAGTCTTCTCTCCCCAGTCTCACCGAGCCCAGTTGCAAGGAAGCTGTTACTCGGCCACCATCTTGGCTCCTCCTCAGAAATAACATTAATCTTAAGCAAGGAGGTTAGTTCATGGGACTCATGAAAAAATTAATTGATTATAGCATAAAGGAAATCTTTGTAGAGAGGTAAAAAGATAGTGCAAAACGGCTGTGAACCTCCATGAACATGGTACTTTAGTAAGATTTGAAGAATCACATTATTAAACACAGTTCTACAGTGAGAAAATTAGGAAGGTGCAGTTATCCCTTCAGCCTATATGATTACCTATTATTTGGGAGATAAGGAATAAGAAGTGAAAAACTACCTTCGGGTTGGACTGAGTACCTCTTCTCTGTGTTTTCTTATTACTCTGTGTGTATGCTTATTGCTAACTTTATCACAAAATGCATTGAAATGATCTGTTTAATTAGATATATATTTCAAAGAAATAATATAAAGTATAGGCAGAGATTTTTCAATAAGAAGTCTGTTACAACATTGTTTAAAAATAATAAAAAACTGGCTTGCTGCCCAGAGCACATACACCGAGGCTGGCGTGTTTGAACCCGGTCCTGGCAAGCTAAGCACAATGACAACTGCAATAATAACAAAAAAATGGTGTTGTGGTAGGCGCCTGTAGTCCCAGCTACTTGGGAGGCTGAGGCAAGAGACTTCTTTAAGCTCAAGAGTTTGAGGTTGCTGTGAGCTGTGACACCACAGTGCTCTACCACGGGTAACATAGTGAGACTCTGTCTCAAAAAATAAATAAATAAATAAAATAAAAAATAAAAAATTGAAATGTCTCAGGTAGACAGTCATGTAAATTTTAGCATCCATATGAGGGAAGGTAGTAAGTTGGCCTTGTTCTTATATTGGTGACAAATTGAGCACGGAAACTCTAGACACACAACAATCTCCAGAGAGAGAAGAGGAACTGTCTCTTCCTGTTTCTCATTTAGCAGTATATAAATCTATCTTTGAAATTCAAAGCTGATTTCCCATTATTTCTCATAATATAGGTTTAGGTTTCATGCCCAGGCACTGGCAAGGATGATAGGCTTTACTGTTTAAGAGGATTCAATCAGTGACTGCTGTAATAATACATGCAAAATATTAAGAATGGTTATATTCATTTAGTGGAGTAATAGGGTATATTTTATTATCTCATTTTTGCTTTCCTAGACTTTAGAAAGTTTAAACTCTGAGCAAATATTGCCTTAATCATAGGAAAAATAGATTAATTAAAATATTTTCTATTTGTGTGTTGGTGTCCTCAAGCCGTTGGAGGGCAGGGCATTGAGCTATGACTTTTTGTTCAATCTTGATATCTCCAGTGCTTACTCCATGCCTAGTGTACAATAAGCTCTCAATATTTGTTGAACTAAATGAATTTTTTAATTAAAATTAAAAGGAAACAACCCAGGAATGTAAAGTTGTATTGCTTTTAGATATAGTACACGTTATAAACCGCACTATATCTAAGTGCTAATAAATAAAATGAAGTAACTAATGAAGAAGTTGCCATTCACAAAAGGCTCACATTAATTGCAATGCATTTTTATGTCTTTTATTTATAATGCCTATCTTTTTATAAGATTAATTCCCTTTACTTTTGTACAGTATAACATAATTATACAGAAAACCTGTATGCATCCATTAAAGGTTAATTATATTTTAGTTTTATTTTTGTTCTTTTTGAGATAGAGTCTCACTCTGTTGCCTTGGGTAAAGTGTGGTGACATCACAGCTCACTGCAACCTCAAACTCGTGGGCTCAAGTGATCTCCTTGCCTCAACCTTCTGAGTAGCTGGGATAGGCTGTTCTTAAACTGTGAAGTGGACAGTTCTATAACCAATTACCAAAAGAAATAGAACGTTGCCAGTTTCTTAGTTGCCCCTCTTTGCTTTTCTCCATATATCCTACTCCTCTAATAAAAACCAGTTCTGATTTTTATAGTAAATCATTCTCTTTATGGTTTGCCATATGTTTATATGATGATTCTCTAAATAATGTATTATATACTTTGCTTGTTTTGAAATTTTTTTATTAATGGAATCATCCTGTAAGTATTCTTCTGGGACTTCTATCTTTAGGTCATTGCCATGTTTAATAGTCATCTATTTTGATGATTTAGTTGTAGTTTCTTCATTTTCACTCCTTTATACAATTTCATTGATATAAATATACTATAGTTCATTTATAAAATTTCAATATTTTTTTGTTTTCAGATATTTGCTGGTACGCACAGTGCCTCCATGAATATTCTAATGTTGCTGTGAATGATTCTTTGTACAAGAGTTTCATTTGGAATTAAATTACTGGGTTGCAGAGGATGCATATCTTAACCTTTACTACATAGTACAAAATTGTTGAAAGTCTTGTTTTAATTTACCCTGCCATTGGTAGGATAAATTTGAGCATTCACATTGCTCTACATTTTTGCCAACATGTGGTTATCACAGTTTAAATTATTTGCCAATCAGATGAGTTGCAATTCATCTTTAACTATTTAAACCACTAAAATTTATGGTTGAGCCTTGATTTGAGAGCAAAGTAAATTAATCTTTAGTTTTTAAACATATTCCTAGCAAGAATAATTTTTTTCTTTTTTATTAAATCATAGATGTGTACACCAATGCATTCATGGGGTACAATGTGCCAGTTTCATATACAATCTGAAATATTTTCATCAAACTGTTTAACATAGACTTCATGGCATTCTCTTAGTTATTATATGAAGACATTTGTATTCTGCATTTCATAAGTTTCGCCTGTACCCTTCTAAGATGCACTGTAGGTGTAGCCCCAGCAATTACCCTCTCTCCACCCAACCTTGTCCCTCCCTCCCCTCCTTTGTCCCTTTCCCCATATTATTGTGCTAAAGTTGGGTTATAACCTTCATATGAAAGCTATAAATTAGCTTCATAGTAGGGCTGAGTACATTGGAAACTTTTTCTTCCATTCTTGAGATACTTTGCTAAGAAGAATATGTTCCAGCTCCATCCATGTAAACATGAAAGAGGTAAAGTCTCCATCTTTCTTTAAGGCTGCTTAATATTCCATGGTATACATAAGTTGGTAGCCTTTATATATACCAACAATAGCCAAGCTGAAAAAACAGTCAAGGAGTCTATTCCTTTCACAGTAGTGCCAAGGAAGATACAATATTTGGGAGTTTACATAACAAAGGATGTGAAAGATCTCTATAAAGAGAACTATGAAACTTTAAGAAAAGAAATAGCTGAAAATATTAACAAATGAAAAAACATACCATGTTCATGGCTGGGAAGAATCAACATTGTTAAAATGTCTATACTACCCAAAGCAATATATAGTTTTAATGCAATTCCTATCAAAGCTCCATTGTCATATTTTAAAGATCTCGAAAAAATAATGCTTTATTTTATATGGAATCAGTAAAAACCCTGAATAGCCAAGACGTTACTCAGAAATAAAAACAAAGCAGGAGGAATCACACTACCAGACCTGAGACTGAACTATAAAACGATAATGATCAAAACAGCATGATTCTGGCACAAAAACAGAGAGGTACATGTTTGGAACAGAATAGAGTACCAAGAGATGAACCCAGCTACTAACTGTTATTTGATCTTTGACAAGCCAATTAAAAACATCCAGTGGGTAAAATACTCCCTATTTAACAAATGGTGCTGGGTGAACTGGATAGTGACCTGTAGAAGACTGAAATAGGACTCACACCTCTTACCATTAACTAAGATAAACTCTCACTGGATTAAAGATTTAAACTTAAGACATGAAACTATAAAATTTCTAGAAGAAAGAGCAAGGAAAACTCTTGAAAGAAGTGGCTTGGGTGAATATTTTATGAGGAGGACTCCCAAGGCAATTGAAGCCAAACGTACACTACTGGGACCTGGTCAGACTAAAAAGCTTCTGTACAGCCAAGAACATAGTAAGTGTAGCAAGCAGACAGCCCTCAGAGTGGGAGAAAATATTTGTAGGTTATGCCTCCAACAAAGGTTTAATAACCAGAATCCACAGAGAACTCAAATGTATTAGCAAGAAAAGAACAAGTGATCCCATCTCAGGGTGGGCAAAAGACTTGAAGAGAAACTTCTCTAAAGAAGACAAGCTCACGGCCTACAGACACATGAAAAAATGTTCACCATCCTTAACCATCAGAGAAGTGCAAATCAAAACTACTTTGAGATATCACCTAACTCCAGTAAGATTAGCTTACATAACAAAATTCCAAAACCAGAGATGTTGGCATAAATGTGGAGAAAAGGTAACACTTCTACACTGCTGGTGGGAATGCAGACTAATATGTTCCTTTTGTAAGGATGTTTGGAGAATACTTAGAGATCTAAAAATAGACCTGCCATTCGATCCTATAATTCCTTTACTAGGTATATACCCAGAAGACCAAAAATCACATTATAACAAAGACATCTGTCTTTGTTCATTGCAGCCCATTTCATAATTACTAAGTCATGGAAGAAACCCAAGTGCCCATCAACCCACGAATGGTTTACCTTAAAGACTTTTCAAAGCCACATCGATCTTAAAGCATATGTCTCCTTCCACTATGCTACCTTATGTCTTGGATTTAGAATGCTATACTTTCATGTGCCTGTGTTTTTAATCAATCTTCTCAAATTGGGTACTTTAGAAGTCATTTCTACCTTGATTCTTTTTCTTAATTATTATTATTAGAAAAAGGTAACTTGGGGACTTCTAGTTGTGTCATGGTGGAGTAGCCCTTTTCCTCCCATGTCTTCCCTTCCCTAAGAAAGGTATAGGAAGTCTCTGAAAGGCAGAAAGAGATAGGCAAGCCTCCAAGAGTCCTTCAGAGTTGAAGGGTGACATGGCAATTAGTTCCTTGGGTTTCTCATATACTGCATATATGGAAGACAGGGTGCTGCAGAAGCCACTAACCCAGACATCCAACAATGGACTACAAAAGCTGCAGGAGCAAATACCAATACAAGATGAATCAGATGTTGGAGTAATCTGATACAAAATTTAAAGTGGCTATCATAAAAGTGCTTCAACAGACGATTAAGAGTTCTGTTGAAGCATGTACAAAAACAAAAGAACTGAGGAAAGAAATCGGAATTATTTAAAAAATGGAAATTATGGAACTGAAAAATAGACTAGCAGAAAATTTTAAAACATCTTACTGGATGTGATCAGTAGTAGAGTGGAGATGACAGGGTTACACTCATTGAACTTGAGGACATAAACCAGTCAATTCACCCAATGGGAACAATGAAAAATTCAGCAAATAAATGACTAGGTTTTATGGACCTGCAAGAAAGTAACAGCATGATGTGTATCTTTGAAATTCCAGACAGAGAGGGAGAGAGAGAGAGAGAGAAAGTGGAATTGAAAAAGTTCTTATAGAAATATTGGCTGAAAATTTCCCGAATTTGTTAAAATATATAAACCTACAAATATAAGAAACTGAACAAATCCTGAATATGATAAATGCAAGAAACCTATGCCAAGATGCATTGTAATTAAACTTCTAAAAGTAAAGGACAAAGAAAAAAAACTGACATTAGTTTGCTAGAAATAAACATTACTTATAGGGGCATACCAATTCAAATGATAGTGAATTCTCCTCTTAAACCACTGAGGCATGAAGGAGTAAGTATCACAGCATTTTCAGATCTAGAAGGAAAAGAATTGCCAACTATGAACACTATATCTGGCAAAAATATCCTCCAAGAATGAAGGTTAAAAAAAAAAGATGAAGCATACTAAGATAATCTGTGGTTTGAAAACCTACCCTTAAGGAATAGCTAAAGAAAATTCTCTAAACAAAAAGAAAATGATAAGAAAAGGATTTTTTTGATGCTGTGTTGGCCCTCATGTGACATCATATTTTCCTGTTCCACTCAGATGTCAGAAGATGTCCGACATGTTTTTTTTGTGTGTGTATGTGCCTCTCATTCCATGGCAAGAGGTTAATGATAATACTAAGCACATTCTCTTAACATGCTCTTAAACACAGTTGATCACTGATTATAGAAAGAAACAGCCTGTTCAATTTGAAAACCTGACAGTATTTTAGAATATACAAAGTTTATGGTAAAAGTGGACAGAGCTAATTAGTAGATGTAGATGTTACAGATATAAATGGAAGTCATGCAAATGATGGAAAAAATTATTATAATGTGTGATAGAAGTTGCAGTGGTGAACAGCTATATCCTTTACTCTTTAGATATGAAGGAGAGAGGAAAAAACAACAGACATACTCTTATTACAGAAGAAATCTCATCACTCAGCTTGCCAGCAATTTGAGAAACAGAAATTCAAGAAAGACAGAAGACCATCATCTGACCCTGAGGAAAGACTAAATGAGAAGATGCATTTTATAATGCTACCTGTAAAAAATATCAACAAAGGATTGCATAGTTTGTAGCAGAAGAAATGAGAAAGGTGGAAGGAGAGAAAACATTTTCTATTGTGAGAAATGTAAAAGGAAGCCTGGACTTCATCCTGGAGATTGCTTCAAGAAGTATCACACTCAAAAAAATTATACATAAAAATAAACAAAAACACATTAATTATTTTATATAACCTAAAATAGATAACAAAACCATCATGTGAGTTCATATTTATGTTTTTCTTTTTTAAAATTATAGAATAATTGTAAGTAATCCATTAACCCCTTTCCCACCACAAATGAATAAAAGCTGAAGAGTATTTGGGTGGTAGAAAAATTGAATTGGAAAGGTTTAAAGCTCCAGAAAGGAAAGAAGAACATCAGAGTATGTAAAAATAGGGGTAAGTAAGCTATACTACTTCTCATGAGTTTTTAAAATCATATGGTTGAAGCAAAAATCTTAACATCTACTGTGATGCTTAATGTATATAGAAGAAATAGTTAAGACAATTATTTTCTCAAAATGGGGAGGACCAGGAATCTACATAGAAAGAAGGTGCTGACACTTCTAAGAAGCAAGACATTGACATCGCTACACTGTTGTAATACCCAGAACAACCACTAAGAAAACTAAACATAGCAATATATCAAAAACATCATTCATAAATCAAGTTGAGTCTGAATATGTGCTCAAATTACCCATAAAGAGGCAACAACAGCAACAAAAAAATCCAGAGGAATAGCAAATATGCAAAGTAAACAGAAAATAAATAATAAAATGGCAGATTTAAGCTGTAACATATTAATAATTACTTTTAATGTATGTAGTCTAATTGTATCAATTTTAAAAAAATAGATTTGCACAGTGGGTTTAAAAACACAAAACTATAATATGTTATCTATAAGAAACTCACTTCAAATATAATGATACCAGCAAATTGAACGTAAAAGGATAAGAATAATAATAAATCTTGCAGAAGTTAATTTAAGAAAAAATCAGGAATGGCTATATTAAAATCAGTTAAAATAATCTTCCGAGCAAAGAAAAATATTAGAAGCAAATAGGAACATGATATAATGATATAAGATCAATTTACCATGATGATATAAATAATATTCAATATGTATGATTCCAACAATACAGTTTCAAAATACACAAAACAAAAACTGATATTTTGAAAGGAGAATCCACAATTACAGTCAAGACTCAACACACCATTCTTAGCAAACAATAGCAACACCAGCAAATATTTCTCCAACAAATAGGTACCAATGGTAGAGAATACTCTACTCCAAGTACAGAATTCACATATTTTGCAAATGTGTATTCACCAGGATACAAATCCTGGGCCAAACCCCAACAAACTTATAGGACTTAAAATCTCACAGAATGTCTTTTGGCTACACGGAATTAAAATAGAAATCAAGTTCAGAAAATGAAGAAAAATTTCTGTAGACATTAGGAAATTAATAATATTTCAAATAATTATGGCTTAAAAAAGGAAGTCTCAAGGAAAGCAATAAAAAATCATAATGTTGAAGGGAAATGAAAATATAACCTATTATACTATATGGACACAGGTCAAGTAAAGAAGTGAGAGAAATTTATAGCTGTAAATGCTTACTCTATAAAATAGGGACGGTCTCAAATCAATGTTCTAAGTCCCTACCTCATACAACTAAGAAAATAACAAGATAATTAAAAGTGAGAAGGAAAAAATCATAAAGATAAAAGCGAACATCAATGAAATTGAAAAGAAACAATAGAGAAAATCAATGAAGCAAGCTTGTTTTTTAATTTTTTAAAAAGTAACTAAAATTGAGAAACTAGAAGGAAAAGTAACAAAAATAAAAACAGAGATGAACCACACCATCAATACCAGGAATTAAACAGAGAATCCTGCTACAAGTCTTCAAGTCACTAAAAGACTAATGGAGTACTAACAACTACTTTACTTCATAATTTTAACAATGTAGAAGAAATAGGTTAATTCCATAAACACTGCTAACCACAAAAACAACCAGGATAAAATATATAATCTGAACCGTCCTATGACCATTTAAAAACTTGTGTCTGGAGAATTTTTCCAAATATTCAAAGAAGAATTAACTTCAATTTTACACTGCATTTTCCAGAAAATAGAAGAGAGAGAAACCCTGTATAATTCATTTTATATGCCTCATAATATCCTGACTCCAAAACCAAAGGAAGTATAAAAAAGAAACTGCTAGACCAATATCTCTCATGAATTTGGACATCAAAATTTTCAACAAGGACTTAGCAAATCATATGCAGCAACAGATGAGAAGAATCACCTGACAGGATCAAGTGAAATTTCTTTCAGGTCTTCAAGGTTATTTCAATATTTGGAAATCAATCACATGATGATATTGATTGGTGGAGAAAAAGTATTCTACAAAAATGCAATACCCATTCATGGTTAAAACTATCAGCAAGCTCTGGATACACTTGATATTGAAAGCAGAGAAAATATATTGTTATAAAGGGAAATTACAAACATATTTTACTTATAAATGAGGATGCAATATCCTAAATATCCAGATCAAGTAGAATGATGTTGAAATATTTCTTCTTTTTCTATTGTCTATAAGATTTGGCATGATCTATTTTTTGAAACTGTCTTTTACTTTTATTTATATAATATTAGTTGTCCATTTTTTGAGACTTTGAAAAAAAAATTAAGAAGTTAACTGATGACTTCATACTGAGCCTTAGAGTCAAAGTATTCTATAATAGACATACTCTTATTTGACAATGTGAACATTACTTTATTTGCATTATTATTATTAATATTGCTTAATATTTTGATGCAGTAATTGTCTGTTTTCCTTTCTGAATGTATTTATCTTTGTTCATTCTTTACATGTTTTTTTTTCTAGTCCTTATCTTAAATGTTGTGATTGTTATTAAATTTTAAGCTTTTTAAATTCTGTGAAGGCAAAAAGTGGAACCCTAATAAACACATGTATATGTAAAAATTAAAAAAAAACTATCAGCAAGCTAAGAAAGGAAATCAACATTTACAACTTGATAAAGAGCATCTATATAAAACACACTATACCTAGTGATAAAACACTAAGTGCTTCTAATTTAATTTTATTTTATTCTAAATAAGATTAAGATATTCACCATCCCACTTTTGTGAAATGTAGTACTAGGAAGTCCTAGAGACTGCAATAAGACAAGAAAAAGTAGAAAAATGGTATAGAAATTACTAAGGAAGGCATAAAACTATTTTTGTATAGGGTACGATTATCTATAGAGAAAATCCCAAGGAAACAACGAAAAAAATAGAATTAATAATTTGACTTCAGCAAGGTTGGAAGGTGCAAGATCAACATATGAAAATCAACCACATTCCTATGTATTAAAAACAAACATGTGGAAGTCAAAATTAAAAATCACAAAACCATTTATAATTCCCCTCAACATGAAATACTTTGGTATAAGTTTAATAAAACATGTTAAATGTGGTGGCTCATGCCCATAACCCTAGAACTCTGGGAGGCTGAGGCCAGGGAATTGCTTGAGCTCAGGAGTTTGAGATCAGCCTGAGTAAGAGCAAGACCTCTTCTCTACTAAAAATAGAAAAACTAGCCAGGTGTCCTGGTGGGCACTTGTAGTCCTAGCTACTTGGGAGGCTGAGGCAGGAGGACTGGATTACTTAAGCCCAAGAATTTGAAGTTGGTGTGAGCTGGGATGCCATAGTACTCTACCCAGGGTGACAGAGTGACACTGTGCCTTGAAAAACAAACGAACAAAAAATAAGACAAAACAAAATATGCGGAAGATCTGCATGCTGACAATTATAAAAATGCTGACAAGATAGGTCAGTGCCTGCGGCTCAAGAATAGGGCACTGGCCCCATATACTGGGCGTGGCGAGTTCAAGTCTGGCCCCAGCCAAAAACTGCAAAAAAAAAAAAAAAAAAATGCTGACAAAATAATCAAAGAAGACTTGTTTATTTAAACAAGAGATATACTATGTTCTTGGATTTGAGGGTTCAACTTAGCAATCCAAAATTTACAGATGCAGTGCAATTTCTGTCATAATCTGAATAAATATTTGTATACATAGACTCACACAAAAACTTATTTGGAAAGGCACAAGTCCCAGAATAGTTGAAATAACCTTGGGGGGGAAAATGAGTGGGAAGATTCACTCTGCCCCACATAAAGTCAATACTTAGCAACAATAATAAAAACCATGTGGTTTTGGTAGAGAGACAGATGCATATTTCAATGCAATAGAGCAGAATAAAGAACCCAGAAATAGATTCTTACAAATATGATCACGTGATTTCTGACAAAGCATAGAAGAATTAAATGGGAGGAAGAACAGTCTTTTCAACAAATGATGCTGAAATAATTGGGTATCTATAGAACAAAATTGATCCCAGACCAAAATATGATCTCTGATCTAAATTTTGTATGTTTTAAAAACTAACTCAAAATAGATCATGGACATAAAACAAAATGTAAAACCATACAACTTTTGGAAAACAAGCAAGAGAAAATCTTTAGGATGATGGGCTAGGTAAGGAAATATTACCCTTGATACAAAAGCACAATCTAGAAAAGGAAGAATTGATAAATTGGATCTCTTCAAAATTTAAAACTTTCCTCTATGCATGATCCTGCTAAGAGAAAGAAAAGGTAATTTATACACTTAGAGAAAACATTTGAAAACAACATATCTGACAAAGATCTTTTTACCTAAAACATATAAAGAATTTTCAAGACTCAACAGTAAAAAAATAAAAGCTGGAAAATTGGCAAAAGAGATGAACAGACAGTTGACCAGTTGAAATAAGCACAGGAAGAGATCTCAGTATCACTAGCTGTTGGTAATGCAAATTAAAACATGATGAGATGTTGTTTCACACTTATAAGAATGGCTGAAATAAAAATAACATCACCCCCAAACGTTGGCAAGGATAAGGAGAGACAAGATCACTCATCTTTCGCTGGTGGGAACACAAAATGATTCCTAGGGGACGAGGAAATGGTTTAAATGCCCAAGATCCATATTAGGATCTTTGCTAGTCAAACATAATTTTAATATGAGTATAAAACTTTGCTCCCTCCACCAAATAACCATATCAATTTACATTTATTTGAGGTCTTTCAATAAAGTCATAATATTCTTCAGTTCCCCAATATCACAACCACAAAATAATACGCATCCTTTTCAGAGTTAATCTCTCTAGCAATGCTAAATCCTAAGCTTCCTGTCTTTTCAGGAGCTTCACTCCATCAATTATCCACTATCTCTGGTATTTTTAATTTCTACCTCTCTAATAGCTTTTAACCTACAACCTATACATTTGCTGAAACCTCCCTCTAAATTTTGTACCTTCTTGCAGATACTCTCTCTTTCCTTCTCTTTTCAGTCAAACCTATAAGAGAATGGTCTACTTTCACTGTCACACTTTTCTCACCTTAAATTAACTTTTTAACCCACTGCAGTCTGTTTTCTGCCTTCCAACACTCCACTGAAACTGCTGCCACCAAGGTCACCTATAATCTCTTAGCTGCTAAATCCAACTCTCCATTCTTATCTTACTTAACATTTAGCACTTACTTAACAGCAGAATTTGACCCATTGACCAAGATCTCTTTCTTTAACTTTTCTTTCCCAGGCATTTGTGATCACTTTCCTTTTCCATCCTGTTTTTCTCTGCCCTCTTTGGCCCATTTTTTTTTTCTTTGTCTCCTTCAAAGGCATCTCTTCGTTTTATTCTCTTAAATACTGTTCAGGAGTATCCAACCTTTTCCCTTTTCTGCTGCACATTGGAAGAATAAGAGTTGTCTTGGGTCTTATGTTAAATACACAAACATTAATGAAAGGTGATAAGCACAAAATAATTTCATGCAAACCTTTCACAGTATGCAACACTACGGACAAGCAAAGCAGTCCTCAAATAACCTGCACGTAGCCCATAGGCTGCATATT
Source organism: Arctocebus calabarensis (assembly GCA_963573935.1). NCBI lineage: Eukaryota > Metazoa > Chordata > Mammalia > Primates > Lorisidae > Arctocebus > Arctocebus calabarensis. The sequence goes on from CAUYON010103080.1 coordinate 12,440, forward strand.
GGACACACCTGAAAGTATTTCCAAGAATTGCTTATGATCTTGCTTTCCAAATTCTATATCCATGTCTCACTGCATAGCTTTAGGCTGTCATTTCTACTGATGGCTCCCAAATTATTTCTCCAGACCAGATATCTCTGGAGATGCAGAGATATGCAATTTTGATGTTCCATGAGCCTCTCAAACTCAGAAAAATCCCAAGAGCGAATTCATCAGCCTCTGACCTGTTCTTTCTTCTGTAGTTCCCATTCTGCCATTCATCTCCCCACTCCTTCCAAATGTCTTAGAAATGATATATGATTCCTTTCTCTCTTACCATGAAGTCCTATTGATAAAAGTTTCTTAATATTTTTTTTGGACTTCATCCCTTCATCTCCAACATCAATCTTTTAATTTAAGCCACCTTTTCTTTCTTTAAGTTTAGTTCTTTCTTTCTTAGTTAAATCACACCATTTTCCAATGATTGTACCACCCAGTTTCCAGTGTTAGTTCTCTAAAAAGGAAGTATGCCCAAATCACTTTGTTGTTTTGAATCCATAACATGATTTCCAACCTATTGAGTAAGGCATACCAGAAATAGTAAGTAAGGCATACTTTGTGATTCTTTTCTGCTTACTTTTTGTACTATTTGGGAACATTTTGACTATAAAGAATGGAAAGTCTGAATTAATAAGAAAAAATATAGGTCAATTTTATTTATATAAGAAGTCTGGAATTAGTGTGGAATCCAATCAAGAATGTCATATAATATCCATCATCTTCTTTATCATTCTTCTACATTCTGTTCAGTTTGTTGTCTCATGGCCACAAGAAGTCTATGTTAGTTTCAGGTATATCTATATTAAAGTCTGGGAGAAAATGGAGAGGGAGGTGCTAGTAACACCTGCCCATTTTGTCGGGAAATGCAAATGCCTTTCTAGGAGTTGGTAGAATACTTTTACTCACTTTCTAATTCTTTGTTAATCAGTTAATCTTCCCTCAGCACTCCCCTCCCCTCCTATATGCATGGCCTTATATCCTAGGTACACTTAAATATTTGAGGTCCCTGGAAATACAGATAACTTTGAACTTTGTACTCTCTCTAGCTAGAATTTCTTCCCCATCTTCTCTGCCCTTTCTCTGGATAACTCCTGTCCAATCCAGTTGATTTCCATGTACTAAACCATTTCCCAGCTGTCTTAGGTCTCCCATGATTTCTCATAGTACCATCGTGCTTTTTTCTAACATTGCAATTATCTAAGTAATTCCCTTTCTCCCCTGAGAAAGCCCAAATTCCGTTGAAGGTACAGACTATTTCTTGTTTCTACTGGGTTAAAATATGTATAATATAAAATGGCATTTTAAGTGTGCCATTCAATATCATTAACTACATTTCAAATTTTGCGTATTACCACTAGTTCCAATTTTTTTCAGCACTCCAAACAAAAACTGTACCTATAAGTCATAACTCTTCACATCCTCCTTCTTCTAGCCCCTGATAACCTCTAACCTACATTTATCTCCATGAACTTGCTTATTCTAGATATTTTTTCCTAAATGGAACCATATACTATTTGTCATTTAGTGTCTGGCTTCTTTCTTACTTAGCATAATGTTTTCAATGTTCATTCATGTCATAGTATATATTGGAAATCGATTCTTTTTATTGTTGAATATTACTTTATATATATAAAGTGATATATGTGTAGTAGATTTTGTTTTCTCCATTCATCTCTATTTCTTTTCTAAATCTTTAATATCTTCCTATCTTAGCATATTACCCAGAGGCTAGTAGGTACTCATTAATGTTTTTTGAATGAGTAGATGCATGCCAGAGATACTCTAGATCTTCTGTTTATTTTTATAAAGACACATGGAACATCAGTTTTCCACACAAATTTGCACTTTAAATTTGCACATTACAAGTGACAGTGAGAAAACAATGAGTCAGATAATTGGTCATCTATACTAGTTTTTTTTTTTCTCTCACTCTCTAAAGAGGGATAGATCCAGGCAATTGACTAGAACATGCATAGTTCCTGTGGTTTTCTTTTATGAGAGATGTTTGATCTACTGCACAGGTAAGATGAGAGGGTTTAAAGGGCAAGATTTATGATAAACATAAGTCATGGAAGCTTTTGAATGCCATGTCAAAGGGTTCAGACTATGTTTCGAAAGTATTGATATTTTGAAGAAGTTCAATATATAATGTGCTATGTATTCTAGAAAAATTACAGAGAAGTTAATAATGAATTAGAGCTATATTAATATGTGCATCAATCTACGCTCAGTGCTTTTCTGCATGAAGAGTTTTAAAAGGAGTGTTAGTTAATACAGAATTTCTTAGACACCCCCAGTGGATTTCCAAGTGCGTTTGATAATTTTTCATTTTTCTCATTATTAAGCCACATAATATTTTTTCAAATAATGCTTGGAGTATTGGAGACTCATATGCAAGACCATAGGGTTCTGTTTCAAATAAACAAAAATGTGTAATCTTTAAATAAACCTCAGACAAAAATAAATTAATGGAGATACTTTTGCCAATTAATTTCTTTCCAATAAACTTGTTTTGAACTTCACCAATTGTTCAAACTAATGAGTAGCAAGTGTGTGTGTGTGTGTGTACACATATAAAGGAAGCCAAATAATATTACTGGAAAAATCACAAATAAGGTTTTAGAAAGTCAGTTACATGTTTTTGTGAGGTAGATACTTAAATTATTTTACAGTAAGATTTTAGAAGCAATTTGTAATTATCAATACTTAATTGTGCTTTAGAAATGAGTTTCTTATTTTAATGGAAATTTTTTAATAAAAGTATGGATTAAAAATTCACACTATAATCTATGTCACTAGCTTAATTTTGAATCTTCTTAATTCAAAGTGCTCCTTTCCATTATTTAATCAAATATTAGAAATATATATGCATTTTATTTATTGATATGTACTTATTATTATGGTATATAATAGTTATATGTACACAAGAATTCTGTTGAGGCCTGATGTATTTATGTTACATGCACGCTACATGTTTACCTAAATATTTTGAATGGGTATTATTAAGATGATTTATATAAGGACTGATTTTCTAAAGGATACATAATAGAGACACAAAAATTTTAAAAACAAATGCGGATTGTATGTGGGTTTTTGAAAATTTTGAGATACACAAAAATCAAGAAACATAAAATTTGCACAAATGAAACCCTTCTGGCCATAACTATAAACTGAGCAAGTTGAAACTTGGCACGGGCGAAGCAGAAAGGACGCTGCTGACTGTGTTTCTTGGAAGTGAAATGATGAATGATAACACAGTCTGTTTTAAAAGTTTCATAGTGACCCACATGTATCTGAAAATTTGCCAGAGGAAGACGGAAATTTTTAGGGCTTCCCTGATTTCAAAATGTGCTGATACACACCATTGATGTCTGTATCTGAGAGAACAATGCATAGCACATGGCACTATTTGGAATAGGCATGAATGTTTGAGATCATTCCCTCTTCCAGAGATTCCCCAAAATATATTTGTCAGAGCAATAATACCTCTAGGCAATATTCCCTATAAAGAGTCCTATTATTTATTACCTCAAAGAAAATGTAGATTAAGATATATGTGAAAACAAATCACCCCAAAATCGCCTACAAAAAAAGTTTCCTTTTAATTCATATCACCTGTTCATTGGGAGTTAATGCTAACTTAGCTCCAGGTCATTGTCACAGGCTGAAGGCAGCCTTTGTCTGAAGCAGTGCTGCTGTACTCATGGTAAGCTCTTTTAGTTTATGCTGATATGTGACAAGATTTTTAACTGTCCACCTAAACTTGAGGTTCCCTCTTCTACAAAGTAGGAGTGGACCTGGTAAAAGTTGCTGCAGATAGAAATTCAAATGCCAATTTCCAACTTTTTTTCAATAAGGTGTAACTATTTAATTTAGGTCTGCATCAGTGTTTGCTAACCTTTTCTTATCTCATGTTGCAAATGAACCTGTAGTTAAACTTCTGTGGCACATTTAAATTATGCTGATGAAAAAAAGAATTAAAAAAAATATGCTTACTGTGCTTTGAACTGCTTTCAAAAATAATTTAATGAAGGATCCTTGAAAATTTTTGCAGCACACTGGTTGAAAATCCCTGGTCTAGATGATGAGATATTAATGGCAATGATGTGTATCACAGTAGGTATCCCCTCTAAAATCTCTGATGCAGTAATCTCCATCAAAACCTGGGGTTACCTGCAAAACGACAGACTGAAGAGGGTCAAATCTTCATTTACACAGAGTCTAGAGCAATCCCCATCTTTGGACTGTGTTGGAACTTTTTAGTGACTAAGTAACTATCATGTCCTTTGAATGTATGACTGACTATTATCTTTCCTGGTAAAACTAAGAATAGCCAAGATCAATAATTATATTTCTGTTTTGTTAAGTCATTAACATTTGGAAGTTTATTTATGTAACCAATATAAGTTAACTAACAGAATTTACTAAGGGCTCTGAGAAGTCCTAAATTAAAGGATCCTACTTACCAGTGTTGGATCAGGATTCCCCAAACTTGTTAACAGTGGGAGATTTTCTTCACATAATTCTAACATCTTTCACGTTGGCATCATTTGTATAATACATTGGTAAATATTCATGTAATTAAACTGCTTCAGATATTAATTGTATCTTATTTCTATTGCACAAAATTCTGAAATAGCAGGCAGGTAGAAAGAGATTTTTCAGGTAGAAAGAGTGAAGGAGATAATAACTATTTCAGAACTCCAAAAAGGGATAAGTTATATTCTATATAGTCTCCATGGCTGCAATAAAAAAAAAATTTGTAGAAGTGTACCTAGAGGAAAAAGAGTAAGAATGTTTGCTAAGATATTTTAATTTATAAATGAATTTAAGACTCTATTAAAAACCAGTACAGTGAGACTTGAGAAAATACTAACAAAAGCTAAGAAATAGAAGCCTGACATGCTAAAATATCCAAGAGGAGAAATTATCTTCATATTCATAATTAAAAGCTAACATTTTATATTTTACCATCACTCTAAATTTTATCCATTTTTGACTTTATTATTTTATGATGATTTTTGAGGATAACGTATAACAATTCCCAATAGTTACGTTTTGTTTCTATTATAAAGTGTCTTTACATGTTACTGACTACACTGATTGGTAGGAAGGGAAATGACAATAACATCTGTGTGATGTTTTACATTAATATAATTTGTTCTTTCCAATGAGTCTCAGATAAAACTCAACCAAATTAGGGACAACGAAACTGAGGATCAGAGAATAAACCTCTCAAACTACTACAAACAGTAAACAGGACTATCAAGTACATTCCTTTTTTAAAAAATTTTAAGTCATTTGTACATAGATCATGCATACATTTATGCCCTTATGGGATTCGATGTGTTGATTTGTACAAATTGGAGTGTTTACATGCTACTAATCAACATAGCTTTCACCTCTTTTACCCAATTACCGTGTTAATACATTTCTTGTACTTGCAATATGGTCCATAGGTGAGGTCCCCCTCTTAACCCTCACTCTGTCAACCCACCCTCCTCCCCTTCCCTCCTTCATCCTAGGCTATAGTTGTGTTTCATTTTTCATATGCAAGTGTGAGTGATTATAAATTGGTTTCACAGTAGTGCTGAGTACATTGGATATTTTTTTTCTCCATTCCTGAGATACTTTACTAAGAAGAATATTTTCCAACTCCATCCATGTAAACATAAAAGAGGTAAAGTCTCCATTTTCTTTTTGAGACAGAGTCTCACTCTGTTACCCTGGGTAGAGTGCCCTGACATCAACATAACTCATAGCAACCTCTTGGGCTCAAATGATCCTTTTGCCTCCTCTTCCCCAGTACCTGGGACTATCGGCACCACCACAACATTAGGCTATTTTTAAAGATGGGGTCTCTTTATTGCTCAGGATGGTCTCAGACTCCCTAAATGAAGCAAACCACCTGCACTGGCTCCCAGAGTGCTAGGATCACAAGTGTGAGCCATTGCACCCAGCTAATAATGTCATTCTACTGTCCCTCCTCCTCTTTTTTATTCAACTTGTTATCCAAACTTCTGATTGTCTCTGTAACTCCCTCACAAACATGTCCTTTAACTCTTCTTTCCTACTATGTATTAAAGGTGAGAAACCATTAATTCATCCTTGAGTTACTGAAATAGACTCTTAATGATTTCCTTACTTAGACTGATCTCCTATGCATGATGGACATTGCTTACTGGAGGTTTCATCACTTGGGTTTCCAACTCAAAAACATATTTTCCTTTTCCTATATGGTTAACAATAAAATCCCATGTCCATCATTCCAAGTGCTCTCTCACACTTAATGGTCTCACATTAATGAGTACATTTCATTATTTATGTTGAAGAATCCTTCACAGTGTGAAGGATCATTCTCCACATTGTTCTAACATGGCCTTTCAACTGAAGCCCCAGATTCTCTACACTCTGAATCTTAGTCTGGAGGAAGGTCTCATACTCTTTGACCCTTATGTTGAAGAACTATGAATCTTGACACATTGATGAGAATGTAAGCTCTTAAATAATAGGAACTATAGACAGGCGATAACCTAAAATCTGATAGGCTTATATAGTATCTTGGGAAAACAGCAATAGAAACTTTTCTTTGGGATATCCATATTTTATTGAAACATAGTGTTATGTGATATCAATGGTTTACAAGATACAGAAAAGTTGAAAAGTCAAATGAAAAAATTGATATATTAATAAATATATTTTCATTCATATGTATATTTGTTTATTTATTTATTTATTTATTTTTATCAAATCATAGCTGCAACCATTAGTGCAATCAAGGTGTACAATGTGCTGGTTTCATATACAATCTGAAATGTTTTCATTAAACTGTTTAACATACCCTTCATGGCATTTTCTTAGTTACTGTATGAAGACATTTGAATTCTGCATTTAGTAAGTTTCGTCTATACCCTTCCAAGATGCAACATAGGTGTGGCCCCAACAATTACACTCCCTCCACCCCAACCTCCCCCTTTCCCTCCCTTTCCATATTCTTGTGCTATAGTTGGGTTATAGCCTTCACATGAAACCTTTAAATTAGCTTCACAGTAGGGCTGAGTACATTAGATACTTTTGCTTCCATTCTTGAGATACTTTGCTAAGAAGAATATGTTCCAGCTCCATCCATGTAAACGTGAAAGAGGTTAAAGTCTCCATCTTTTTTTAAAGCTGCATAGTATTCCATGGTATTCATGTACCACAATTTATTAATCCATTTGTGGGTCAATGGGCACTTGGGCTTCTTCCATGACTTAGCAATTATGAATTGGACTACAATGAACATTCTAGTACAGATGTCTTTGTTGTAGTATGATTTTTGGTCTTCTGGGTATATACCTAGTAAAGGAATTATAGGATCAAATGTCAGGTCTATTTTTAGATCTCTAAGTACTCTCCAAACAGCCTTCCAAAAGGAAAATATTACCACCAGCAGTGTAGAAGTGTTCCCTTTTCTCCACATCCATGCCAACATCTCTGGTTTGGGGATTTTGTCATGTGGGCTAATCTTACTGGAGTTAAGTGATATCTCAAAGTAGTTTTGATTTGCATTTCTCTGATGGTTAAGGCTGGTGAACATTTTTTCATGTGTCTGTAGGCTGTACACCTGTCTTCGTTAGAGAAGTTTCTCTTAAAGTCCTTTGCCCATCCTGAGATGGGATCACTTGTTCTTTTCTTGCTAATACATTTGAGTTCTCTGTGGATTCTGGTTATTAAACCTTTGCCAGAGGCATAACCTGCAAATATTTTCTCCCGTTCTGAGGGCTGTCTTCTTGCTATACTTACTATGTTCTTGGCTGTACAGAAGCTTTTTAGTTTGATCAGGTCCCAGTAGTATATTTTTGATACTGCTTCCATTGCCTGAAGAGTCCTCCTCATAAAATATTCACCCAAGCCAATACCTTCAGGAGTTCCCCTGCACTTTCTTGTAATATTTTTATAGTTTCATGTCTTAAGTTTACATCTTTGATCCAGTGAGAATCTATCTTGGTTAATGGTGAGAGGTGTGGGTCCAGTTTCAGTCTTCTACAGGTCACCAGCCTGTTCACCCAGCACCATTTGTTAAATAGGGAATCTTTTCCCCACTTAATGTTTTTAATTGGCTTGTCAAAGATCAAATAGTGGTAAGTAGCTGGGTTCATCTCTTGGTTCTCTATTCTGTTCCATACATCTATCTCTGTTTTTGTGCCAGTACCATGCTGTTTTGATCACTATCCATTTATAGTAGAGTCTCAAGTCTAGTAGTGTGATTCCTCCTGCTCTGTTTTTATTTCTAAGTAATGTCTTGGCTATTCGAGATTTTTTCTGATTCCATATAAAATGAAGTATTATTTTTCTGAGGTCTTTAAAATATGACAATGGACCTTTAATAGGAATTGCATTAAAATTGTATATTGCTTGGGTAATATGGACATTTTAACAATGTTGATTCTTCCAAGCCATGAGCATAGTGTATTTTTCCATTTGTTGACATTTTTAGCTGTTTCTTTTCTTAGAGTTTCATAGTTCTCTTTATAAAGATCTTTCACATCCTTTGTAAGATAAACTCCCAAATATTTCATCTTCTTTGGTACTACTGTGAAAGGGATAAAATCCTTGAGTGTTTTTTCAGCTTGACTATTATTGGTATATATAAAGGCTACAGATTTATGAGTGTTGATTTTGTAGCCTGAGACACTGCTATATTCCTTGATCACTTCTAAAAGTTTCATAGTAGAATCCTTGGTGTTTTCCAGATACACAATCATGTCATCTATGAAGAGTGAAAGTTTAATCTCTTCTGATCCTATGTGGATACCCTTGATCGCCTTTTCTTCCCTAATTGCAATGGCAAGAATTTCCATTACAATGTTGAAGAGCAATGGAGACAATGGACAACCTTGTCAGCTGGTTCCTGATCTAAGTGGAAATGCCTTCAATTTAACTCCATTCAATACAATATTGGCTGTGGGTTTGCTGTAGATGGTCTCTATTAGTTTAAGAAATGTCCCTTCTATACCAATTTTTTTAAGTGTTCTGATCATGAAGGGATGCTGGATATTATCAAAAGCTTTTTCTGCATCAATTGAAAGAATCATATGGTCTTTGTTTTTTAATTTGTTTATGTGCTAAATTACATTTCTGGATTTACGTATATTGAACCAGCCTTTGGATCCTGGGATAAAGCCCACTTGGTCGTGATGTATAATTTGTTTGATGTGTTGCTGGATCCTGTTTGTTAGGATCTTATTGAATATTTTTGCATCAATATTCATTAGTGATATTGGTCTGTAGTTTTCTTTTCTTGTTGGGTCTTTTCCTGGTTTA
>CAUYON010103084.1:0-14631 GCA_963573935.1 Arctocebus calabarensis
CCCAGGTACTTAGGAGCCTGAGGCAGGAGGATCACCAGAGTCTAAGAGTTTGAGGTTTCAGTAATGTATGATGATACTACTGAATGTTCTAGCTTCAGAGCAAGGCCCTGTCTTAAAAAGAGAGAGAGAGAGAGAGAGAGAAAGGAAGGACAGGGAGAAGAGAGAGAAAGGAAGGACGGGGAGAGAAAGAGAGAGAGAGAGAGAAAGGAAGGACAGGGGAAGAGAGAGAAAGGAAGGATGGGGGGGGAAGACAGGGGAAGAGAAAGAAAGGAAGGATGGGGGAGAGAGAGAGAAAGGAAGGACAGGGGGAAGAGACAGAAAGGATAGGGGGAGAGAGAGAGAGAGGAAAGGAAGGAAGGAAGGAAAGAAAGAAAAGGAAAGGGAAGGGAAAGGAAAGAGGAAGGAAAAGGAAAGGGGAAAGGAAAGGAAAGGAAAGAAAAAAGGAAAGGAAAGGGGAAAGGAGAAAGGGAAAGGAAAGGGGAAAGGAAATGAGAAAGGGAAAGGGAAGGAAAGGAAGAGAAAGACTATAAGAACACCTTTTAGGATAAATGATATACTCAGGAAGCACATCTTCGCAGCACATTTATAAATTTCTGTCAAGACCAACTATTGTAGCACTTAATTAATGAACAGATTAGTTCCACTTAGTACTTTGTATACCTCATCACCTCCTGGGCTTTCACAAGGGAGAAATTTTAACAAATATTATTTGATGATGATGCTACCTTCCTATAAATTACATTTTAATATCTCCTTGGAAATACATTTTTTGTAGTACCTTTTAAAAATCACTTGGTAAGTCTCGGCGCCTGTGGTTCAACAGGCTAAGGCGCCAGCCATGTACACCTGAGCTGGCGGGTTCGAATCCAGCCCCGGGCCCGCCAAACAACAATGATTGCTGCAACCAAAAAATAGCCGGGTGTTGTGGCGGGCACCTGTAGTCCCAGCTACTTGGGAGGCGGAGGCAGGAGACTCACTTGAGCCCAGGAATTGGAGGTTGCTGTGAGCTGAGATGTCACAGCACTCTATCCAGGGTGACAGCTTGAGGCTCTGTCTCAAAAAAAAAAAAAAAAAATCACTTGGTAAAATATTTAAGTGACGGTAGATAATAACCATTAATTCAGGAAGTTTTGGCTTACTTGGTATATCATGACTTGTCTTTTTAGGGAATGAAATCAGTCAAGTTGAAGGGCTTGACAACTTAGTTGTCCTTCAGGAATTGGTAGTGGACCATAACCGCATCAGAACATTTAATGACAGTGCTTTTGCCAAACCAAGTTCTTTGCTGGCACTTCACATGGAGGAAAATAGACTACGAGAGCTGAATAAACTACAACCTTTGGTAAAACTAGAGAAACTATTCCTAGGATATAATAAAATTCAGGTAACATTATTTTGGGTTTTGTTATGGGATTTACAAGCCTATTTCTCCTGAGTTCTGAATATAAAGCTTTGAATATACAAATGAAAATTCTGCTAGTGTGCTATTTACCATGTATATACCATACGTATTTCAATGTATATAGATATTTTGTGATGTACCAATGTCCACCTTGCTTCTAGACTTACAAACCAGACTAACCCATGCCCCCCTCCATCTACTAATAAAGGTTAGCCCTAAGTGTTCTAAGGCTGTTCTCATCAGTCCTTTCTGAGAGAGCTCATTTGTTTCTTGACTGCTATCGTTCTAAGTTGTTTCTGCATCTCAATTCCAGACATCCTCTGGCCCTTTAAACTCGGTCTACCTTGCATTTGAATCAGGTTTTGACTTGGTTTTAATATTACATATCTCCCCAATCCAGCCTATAGATAAGCTCCTGTTTCAGTTTTAGCTATTCAGAATTCAACCAGTTACTTGGCCCAATTCAACCTGCTCAGACTCTCCATAAACAGTTGAGCGAGTTGAAGATATAACCTTATACAGTGCTCACGTTTCTCTTAGCATTTCAGTAAGGATATGTTAGACCTCCTTCTACCAACTTTACTACTTTTACTCATATCTCTAGGATAGCCTCAAAGACAGACTGAACTGTGAACTAACCTCTTATACCCCCGAGGCAAGGACTGAGCCTGTCTTGTCCACATTAATATCAGTATATGGTGCAGTACCTGGTTCACAGAAGATACTCAATAAAGATTTGTTTGTGGCTTATTTGCTGGAGTTCAGGAAGACTTCTGGGATGATATAAAAGAAACCACAAGTGGTGTTCTTTCTACATATTATAGCAACCAGGGAATGTACATACAGAAAGAAATAGTATACAACTAATTTATCTAGATTCAAACATTCACCTGAGAAAAGTCTGCTACACTGGCAGTGATTCTTTCAAAGCTTTATACAGAAGAAATCTAAATTAAGAAAATTTTGATTCTATGGGAAATTTTTTTTATTAAAGCATGAACACATAGATCATGTATACATTAATGCATTTATGGGATACACTGTGCTGATTTCATATAGAATTACATCACACCGGTTAATATATACCTCATCTCGTTTGCTTAATTATTGTGTTAAGACATTAATACCCTATACTGATAGATCCAACATGTAACCTTGCCTTATGCACCATAGTGTGATCCCACCATTCACCCTCCCTCGAAATCCTTCTGATGATTGCAATGGAGCTAAGGATTTAGCGCGAAGGATTATAGAATCAGACTTATCCTCGTTAGAGATCTTACCTCATATCAAGCTTTACTGATAATGTCAAGGATGTACAGGTCTTAGGACATGCCTAGGGGTTTCTCAGATCCTTCCTTCCCATATCTCACACATACAGCTTTTAGCTTAGCATAAAGGGTGAGATCTTCCAGTGAGATTTTGTGGGGTGATCATATCTAAAAGGGCGTTTCATTTATGAAACATGTCCATATTATACTTCAGTTATGTGACATTCTATGGGGAGCCATGCCTTATAATTCTATAGGTTCTATGGGTTTTTTGTAGTCCTTATTGGTATACATAGATTTAACCAGGGAGATCTGTTAAGAGAATACCATAAACAAGGACCATCTTCCCCAGCGGATGTCATTGCTCTATTTGACAGGACATCTAGTTATCAGCATATATACAAGATTAGACTGGGGTAACCTAATTTCTCCAGAAGTGTCCCTCCCCCTCCTTTGACCTCCCCAATCTCTCTTAAGGGAGTGAATAAATGGCAGGTCAATTGGAATAACAATTTCCTCCCAGTAGCTTAAAGAAAATAATTCTTAGTCAAGCTTATTTATTATCAAAATCTAATACAGCTAAATGATAATCTGTCTGATAAATCATGGGATTTTATAGATATCACTGAGTGAAAGGATAGTAATTATTATTTCATGATTGTTTACTTTTATCCTTGAAATGGTATTTTTCTTTTTTGAGACAGGGTCTCACTTTGTTACCCAAACTAGAGTTGCAGTGACATGATCGTAGCTCACTGCAGCCTCAAGTCCTGGGCAAGCAACCCTCCTCTCTCAGCCTCCCAAGTTCCTGGGATTACAGGTGCATGTCACCACATCTAGACAATTTTTATTTTTTATAAATATAGGGTCTCACTATGTTGCCCAGATTGGTATCAAACTCCTGTCATCAAACAATCCTCCCATCTCAGCTGTTCAAAATGTTGGGATTACAGGCATGAGCCACTGCGCCCAGCCAAAATGGCATTTTTCATTGAATTTAGCTTAATATCTTTGTCATTAAATTTATTCTAACCATTAACATTATAGTACCTTAATGTGACAAGACATTTAGCTGGAGAAAAAATGAACTCAGAAGAATAAATAGGAAAGTTAAGTTGGAGACTCTACTGAATTCTACTGAAAATATATGTTCTTCCAAATTCTTAACTCTTGGTTCAAATTTTCTTTTTGACAGAGATTTTGTCTGTAGCTTCACACTCACATGGGCAGGCTGATACCAATATTAATTTTCACAACAGGACAATCAGATTACAGCCTTTGGGATGGTATAGATTAAGGCATATGCAACCCCCCCTTTACCTACTTAGTCATCTTTCAGAAGCTGCATATCCTTGATAATAGAGTCTGGTGTGAAGCTTTTGAATTAGCTACATGTCCCATAGCACAACTTTGGAAAATCGTTGCTTATTATCTTACTTCTGCAGAGATAATCACAGACATGCATTATTTAGCTCAGTTTTACAGCCACATTTAATCCATGTGTCGAAAATGATTCTCCTACCAGGCATCCAGCTTCTCTGTCTACTTTTAAACATCTGAATAGTCACTTGAAGTTGGAAATGACCCTGGGAAATAGTCTATTGCTAAATGTCCTGTTCTAAAAGAAAGCCCTAATCTCGATCTAACTATTACTATGATAGCCGTAAGTGATTATCCTAACAATATACTCAAAAGGTAACAACCACGGCTGTGCTGGTAAAAGTTTAACAACTGGCTTTCTTTGGGGTGGTGGGTACCCTAATTAGAAGCATTTGCCAATTGGCATAGTATAATTTCGTCTACTATTGCCAATTTCAAGCTAGCACACCATCTCACAAAATTCACCAATTGACTTTTATGAGTCAGTAAAAGGTAATTCTAATGCACTACTGTAAAAAAAATACCCTATGTTAAAAATTGGAAACCATCAGCCCTCTCCTCTCCCCTCCAGTTATAGGCATATTAGATTGTTTGATGGTTCTTTAAAACTTTTTTTTTTTTTTGAGACAGATTCTCACTATGTCACCCTCAGTAGAGAGCTGTGGTGTCACAGCTCACAGTGACCTCAAACTCTTGGGTCTAAGCAATTCTCTTCTCCCAAGTAGCTGGGACTATAGGCACCTGCCACAGTGCCTGGCTATTGTTTTGTTGCAGTCGTTTAGCTGGCCTGGGCCTGGTTCAAACCCTCTACCCTCGGTGTATGTGGCTGGCACTGTAACCACTGTGCTATAGGTGCACAGCTTCTTTAAAACTTTATACCAGGCTAAGTGCCTATAGCTCAGTGGCTAAGGTGCCAGCCACCTTACACTGGAGCTGGCAGGTTCAAATCCAGCCCAGGCCTACCAAACAACAACAACTACACCCAAAAAATAACTGGGTGCTGTGGCAGGCACCTATAGTTCCAGCTACTTGGGAGGCTGAGGCAAGAGTATCACTTAAGCCCAAGAGTTTAAGGTTGCTGTGGGCTGTAATGCCACTGCACTCTACCAAGGTGACATAGTGAGATTCTGTCTCAAAAAAAAAAAAAAAAAAAAACCTTTATACCAGCATTAGCTTTCACACATTTACAGTCAGTTTCTCATATTATGAGAAAATCTCATATTTATCTATGAGAAATGAAGATTTTTATTAGGAATATTCCACTAGTGAACTAGTGAATAGGTATATTCTGTTTAATTTGAGAAAATAATCTAAAACTTTTCACATGTCCATGCTTTACAATCAGGCTTTGGGTCCACAGACAGAAGCTGCCTGTGGGTAAAAATATGCAATATCATTATAGATAATAGGATATTAGAGCTATTTTCATTTTGGAAGGTCATACAGAGGGCTTTACAAAGCTCTAATATGAAATTCCATCTGAAATCTAATATGAAATTCCACTTCCAAGTGATCTAAGATAGATCTAATTTTTTTTATATTACTAGCATTGACTGTATGCCTATTTATAATTCCAAAAAGGAATATGGGCATCTCAACAACTTTGCCATATTACTGTGAACTAGCAAAAAACTTAAGCTGAGCTTATTGGCTACATTTGGTCAGAAATAACATTTTAGAGATAATTTTGCAAAAACTAAAATGTATGCTGAAGAAACCCAAGATTATTTTTTAAAAGTGTACATGCAAACTTCCACCAATGTTAAATGGATAATAATAAATAATCCAATGTAATAGGAAAGGCAAATTATTTAACTAGAGGAATAATTTTTCAGCTATACATATTCCTAGCAAATGTAACAGGATGCAATCTGTTCAATATCATATTTCTTTGTTATGATTGTGTTTAAACATGTACCTTTGAAAGTGTTTAGACAAGGTCCACCTTTTCCATATTTCTTGGTCAATACTCTGGAAGAATTCACCAAATACAATCTGAGTCCTAAAAGAAATCAAAACTCTTTTTTTATAAGTGATGCTGTATTACCAATTTTCCACATTACACTGTCATCTTTGCCAGTCAAGTATTTGGAATCCACAGTAAACAGATCTGTCTTTACTCAATAATACAGAATACTGTCCCTCAAGCATACTTTAGAGGATTTACTAAGAGCTAGCGATGATGCAACAATTACATATAATTCAAATTAGTCTGTGTTTGAATATGTTGGGTCTACCCAAATAATAACTTGTTAACTTTGCAATAGGATATTACAGAACTGGAAAAACTTGATGTTATCACTTCTCTCAGAGAGCTTACAGTTTATGGCAATCCAGTGAGTATGTTACTATTCTAATTTACTGGTTATTTCCCTGATAGTTGTTTATAATTTATTATTATATAACATGAGAAATGGATTTATTTAATTTTATCTGTTTCCATATGCATGGCAAATTACATTAGCACAATTTATTGACTTGTGTTCTACTTGATTATAGTGAAAACTGCCATACTAAGGTCTGTTTCTACATGGTATTCATTGGCCTATTTATCTATCCCTATATTAATATTAAATTGTGTTAGTTAATAATGTCTTATATTAAGCCTTGATGTCAATTAGAGTAAGTGGCTCTAATTCTTCTCTTTCACCTCCTTCTCTTTCTCACTATTTCTTTCTCTTTCTTCACAGTCTTGGCCCTTTGTACTTTCCTGTGGATTTAAATAGGAAACAACTTTTCAGTTACTTGAGAGTCTTATTGATAATTTTCATCAGAACTGCATTCAATTTATTATTAGTTTTGGGAGAGATGTGCCACCTTTCCAATTGGTATCTTTGAGAAAAGCCTATAAGTAGCACTCTTGTTCACGTAATAGCTGAACAAATTGAGAAATATGACAGTAGAGATGTGAAAATATCTACAAAGATTAGTGAGAAAGGCAAATGTGCATGTTAACAAATTCCCCCAAATAGAGAGTACTAACCTGAGGACTTTCCATGTGGAAGGAAAGCATCTCTTGAGGAACAAAACACATGCTCTCTCAGAATGCTCCTTTTTGAGAAGGGAGTTACTATATTTTACTGTGTATAATGCACACATTTTTGCCCAAATTTTTGAGGGAAAAATAAGAAGGTACATTATATATATACCAATTCTGTATCTATATAAATGTTTTAAATAATTTTATTTATGCTTATGCATTACAAGTGTAACTCTAGAAAGCTATAATGATATCCATATGCAAAATTATACCCTGGAGTATTATAATCCGTTTTTTTGAATTTATGATGAACTTGCAATAAAAGCATTTCCAGCCAACGAAAAATGATGCATTTCTGTCTGTACATTTTAGGCAGGAGCTAGCAATCTAGTTGGTATTTTTACAAAAATTATTTGAAAATGTTGGAATAGTTTTTGTATACTGCAGGCTTTCAGGTAACAGTTATGAAATGTGCTAAAAGAGCATGGCAACAGAGCTCCTCAGAGAGAGTCATCAGCTTGTCATCATCGGCAACAGAAAAGAAAGCTTCTTCAGGTGCCAGGACAGCACAGGGCAACCTGAGGGACCCTCTAAAGTGGCCGGAGGTGGGGCCGGAGGTGCAGACCTGGATCTGGAGCAGCATCAAACTCTGGGATTTCTGTCTTGATCCCTGGACCAAGTTTTTTTTTTTTTTTTTAACAGGAAGAGGGTAAAAGGATTACACAATAAAACAAATTGATGATTTCTCAAGGACACCTACACGGTGCTTTAACTTTATGAAGACAGAAGGCTTGAGCATGAGAACATGAACAGAACTTGCCCCCAGACTCCCAGCAGCCTGTGAGAATTTCCTGTACCATGTATCCATTCTTCTGTTTAGTAATTATTTGTTATACAAAATTTTTTATACCATAATATGTTCAAAAACAGATGCTAAAATTCTTTTATTATACAAAAAAAAAGAATCTAAATATAAACAAGTCAAAATTAGAATTAAAAAGAAATTATAATGGAAGATTTTTTTCCTGAAAGATTGGGCCCTAAACATGGGACATTACACACTGGAACACATTATACATGACAAAATATAGTAAATCAATCCCTTCTTTACTAGTTACTACCCTTCTTCCCCTAGTGCAGAGCTAGTGTTAAGACAGAGCCCCAAAGTGCCAGCAACATCATAGAGCTACCCCCACTCAGAGGCCTGCAGCGATAAGCAGTCTCCCCTGATATGAACAGTACTTAGCCTTCCATTCATAAAAACACACACACACTTCATGTGTCTTTCAATAAAGAGGTATAATTTTTGTCTATAAAAGTTTTAATCATCTTTGGTTAGATTTATCATATTATTTTAATGGCTATTTTAAATAGTATCTTTTAAAAATTTTTCTAGTTGTTGCTAGAGTATAGAAATTATGATTTTTGTCTATTGCCTTTTATCAAGGAACCTTGCTGAATGCTCTTTTCAATTGTAATGGTTTGTAATTTTTTAATTTTCTCTATAGACTGTTATATATCTGTTAAAAATGACTATTATTTCTTTCAAATCCTCACATTTTTAGTTTACTTTTTTCTTACTGTGCTGACTAGAACTTCCACTACAGTGTTGAATAGAAATACTGATAAGTGATTGACTTCAAAAGGGGCTTCTAAGTTGTCACTATTAAACATTATTTTTGCAGTGGGTTTGTACACATTTTTTAGCACCTATGCATGAGATCTGCGAGATTTGTCTTCCTCTGCTTTTATTATTTCACTTTAATATAATTGCCTTCCAGTTCCATTTGTGTTGCTGGAAATGATAAACTTCATTTTATGGTTGAATAGTATTCCATTATGTATGTATGTACAACACAGTCTCTTTATCCAGTCTTCCATTGATAAGTTGTTTCTGTATCTTTGCTATTCTGAATAATTCTGTGAGAGACATATAAATACAGGTATCTTTTTTACAAACTGACTTTTTTACTTTGTGTAGATACCCAATAATGAGATTTCTAGATCAATTGTACTTCTATTTTTAGTTCTTTACAAAATCTCCATATTATTTTCTGTAGAAATACTAATTATACTAATTTACCCCAACAGTGTATGATTTCTTTTTTTCCCTCTTCTGTATCTTCACCAATATATATTATTTTCTATCTTTCTAGTCATGTTTTATATTCCTTCAAAAGTCAATTTTGAGAAGTTATCTTTTTTGGAAAATTGTTCTTTTTACCTAAATTTTTAACTGTATTGCTATCATAGTGCTTTCATGAATTTTTAAAATGTCTACTATGTCTGTGTTTTGTTACCTTTTTACACCTAAATTTGTTTATTTTTGCTTTTTTCTCCTTTATTCTTGATAAATCTTGCTAAAAGTTTATCATAATAGTTTCTTTAAAGAATCATATTTTGATTTTTATCAAGTATATTATTTATTTGTTTTCTACTTCATTAATTTCTGTTCTCTTTACTTCCTTCTTTTATTTTCTTAAAATTCACCTTTTAAAAAAAATTCTTCATACCTAGCTCATTAATCTTCAGTATTTCTTCTGAATCAGTCAATCAATTTTAGGTTATATTGTACCGCTTTAGTAGCATCCTAAAACTTTAGATATGTAGTGTTTTTACTGCTTTTTATTTCTTAAAATCTTCTACTTTACAAAAGATTACTTTTTTTTTTTTTTGAGACGAATCTCACTTTGTCATCCTTGGTAGAGTACCATACAACTTCATTTTTATGGTATCATGGCTCACAGCAACCTCAAACTCTTGGGTTCAAGAGATCCTCTTGGCTCAGCCTCCTGCGTAGCTGGGACTACAGGTGCCCAACCACAATGCCTGGCTATTTTTAGAGACAGGGTCTCTTGCTCAGGCTCTTACACTCCTGATTGAGCAATCCACCAGCCTTAGTCTCCTAGTGTGCTAGGATTATAGGCATGAGCCACCACACCTGGCAGAAGATTTCTTTTTTATTTAACTCATGAATTATTGAAGGTTATGTGTGTATTTACATATTAATTTCAAATATATGGGGTGTTTTTACTTATCTCTTTGTCATTTCTCTGTTATTACATTTTAGTCAGAGAAAGTGGTCTATTTATATATTCTTTGGTATTGGTAAAACTTGCGTTGTGGCCTAGAATGTGGTCAGGTTTCTTACTCTGTTATGTGTGTTAGAGATATTTCCCCATTAGTATTATATAAAGCTACTACATTTACTACATTCTTTTTTTTTTTTTTTTTGTAGTTTTGGCTGGAGCTGGGCTTGAACCCGCCACCCCCCAGTATATGGGGCCAGTGCCCTACTCCTTGAACCATAGGCACCGCCCGCTACTACATTCTTTTTTTTTTTTTTCTTGTAGTTTTTGGTTGGGGCTGGGTTTAAACCCACCACCTCTGGTATATGGGGCCGGCGCCCTACTCCCTTGAGCCATAGGCGAAAGATATTTTATTCATCCCATTTTTATAGTTTCTTTTTCCTTTTTGTTTACTATTATAAACAATATTGCATATTTTCTTTGTTGAAAATCTACACGTTCAGAAATTTGCTAGGACTCATGGACTCAGGTATATAGTTGTGCTTACGGCTAAGATTTATTATCATGACATAGTAAGGATATACTGTTGGATAAAAAGAGGTGGGGAAAACAGGCAGAATCTGAAAGAACCCAGGGACAGTCTCCCTTTATGCTCTTTCTCTTCCACAAGGGGTCACAGAGTCTCAGCACTCAAGGATTTTGCTGGAGGCTGATCACATAGGTACCCTCTCCCTATCATGTACCGAAATTCCAAAGCCCCAGAAGGAAATAAGATTGAGTATAAATCATATTGTTTGTATTAATTTTCTAGGCATAGTGAAATAGCCTTAATGGTTGAGGAATGGCAGGAACACTCAGAAATTACCAAACGACAGCAAGAGCCATCCTTGCAAGTAGACCCTTCTAAGTTAACAGCCTCAGGCTTACTTTGTTCACTCTTCTACATATCTTCTTATGTACATGCCCAAATTTTTAGAGTAGTTTGATACTAGAAAGAGATGGATCATAAAGTTCAGTAAATGTGTTTTGAATTAAATTGGGTAATACTCGTAGAAAAACATCATGTAAGTTTCAAGTTAATTAAGCATATGTGAACTTTCATAGTATAATCGTAGTCCTTACTTGGAACTGCCTATAATTAATGTTCCTACTCTTACTCTAAAAGCAGACTAAACCAATAAATGGTAGCCTTAGTTTAAAAAGAAGAAAAAAAGTTCTTTATTTGGCATGACAGAAAGGTGAGCAATTCTTCAAAAGTGGGGCTCATACCTACAGCATCTAATACTATTAGTTATTATCTGTCATCTTTACTACCTATGCTAAATTTCCTTCTATATAAACATTAATCTTTGAAATGAAACAGTTTTTTAATAAATTATTATTTTTAACTTTATACAGATTTGTAGAAAAATGCTACATCGCCATGTTCTCATATTTCGACTGCCTAACTTACAGATACTAGATGGAATTCCCGTGAATTCAGATGATAGGGCAAAAGCTGAATTTCACTTTTCTGAACTACAAGCAAAGAAAAATTCGGTAACAGCTATATTACTTATACTTTACCTTGAGACATTATAAATTATTAGTAAATGAACATTACATTATATCATGTATTTTGACTTAAATGTTTGAACCTATAGTGTTTTTATAGATGATCTAAGTATCTATTTAGTGATTACTATCAAAGGCAGCTTGGTCTGGCAAATAGAGCACACATACGTACACAAGACCCAGGGTAGAGTCTTTTCTTAATAATGTACTTTGACTAAGGCAAATTATTTAATATTTACATATTAAATGTGTCAGACAATGCCAGAAGATAAGAAACTCTGACATAAGACTTTCATAAATACCTTTCATATGAAGGCTAAATTATAGCACAAGAATATGGGGAAAAGGGCAAAGGAGGGGAGGGGAGGAGGGACTGAGGGTGATTGGTGGAAACACACCTACGGTGCATCTTAGAAGGGTACAGGTGAAACTTACTAAATGCAGAATATATATGTCTTCATGTAGTGATTATGAAAGTGCCATTAAGGCTATGTTAAACAGTTCGATGAAAATATTTCAGATTGTATATGAAGTCAGCACATTGTGCCTCATGATTGCACTATTGTACACAATTATGATTTAATAAAAATTAAAAAAAATAAAAAAGTAAATCAATAAAACTACTTCCATTTAGGAATAGAAGGAATTCTACCCTCAACTCGCTGGAATATATAGTTCGCCTAAAAAAGGAGACGTGCACCTCTATTCTCATATATTGGTAGGATGATTGGGGTTTTTACCCATGAGCCCTAAAATATATCTCATCACAGTAGGAAAGAGGTTAGAGAGAAAAGAAACCACAATGATATTTCCAATATCATTTGGAAATTACATCATTGACCACCAGTTTCTTCATGACCATCCTCTAAAAACTAAACTTAACATAGAAAATCGATGGTTTTTGAGCAGAGAAGTAATATTACTAACTCTGTGGCTTTGCAAGGTTTGAGGAAGAGCCTGGAGGAGGCAGAGAAACCAGTAAAGAGGCTTTTATAACAATACAAGACAGATATTATGAAGACATGGACAGGGCAGAGAATGCAAGTGAATCTCCAGTGCAAATGAAAGCCAGAGACTAAGGGCATTAGAATCAACAAACAAAGGTTACTCTAAAAGTAATGTTTAAGAGAAAAGAGGTAACACTACTGTCCTACTCGCGGGCTTTCCTCCTAGCGGGCCCCAAGCAGGAGTGTGCTCCTAGCAGTCTTTCACTTAACTCGCTGTGTCTGTAAGACAAACGGATTCCCCTAATACTGAACTTTCGATACTATTTGGCTCCTCTATACTCATTTCTCCCGTTAGCAACAGATTCACTTACTTACCAAGAATTAGCTGTTAAACTAATTTTTATTATTTTAAATAAACAGATGAAATATAAGTGCAAATTTAAAAATGTTATTTCTCTGTTTCTAAGAAAACCAAAATGAGATAATTTGGAAACTCTAGATAAAGACCTATTTCATCCACGTTCATGTAAACACACAGACAAATATAATGTCAAACTCGAAGTGGGAGAGAAAATGGAAAATATGAAGAAAATGATAAAAATTCAGAGAAAATATGTAGGAAAATAAGTTTTTAAATCTAGACCAACTCTCCTCTTCGGATTTTCTCCTTATATCTTTAAATTCTTTAAAGAAACCTAAACTGGAAATTGTAAGCAAAATCCTAAGGGTATACAAATCCTCCAAGAACAGTCAAATAGCAATCAAGTGACCATTCCTTACAGAAAAGGCCTTGGGCATTCATCAAAAGATTGATGAATGCATGTACTGTTATATATTTTAAATTGTTTAATGATGAATATGAATTATAATTCTTAATGATTCACTGACTTTTTGATTTACCCTAACTTTTTTTGATTAATGGTGACTTTTTTTCTTTTTTTGGAGACAGAGTTTCACTTTGTCACTCTTGGTAGAGTGCCAAGGCATCATGGCTCACAGCAACCTCAAACTTTTGGGCTCAAGTGATCCTCTTGTCCCAGCCTCCTCAGTAGCTGGGACTACAAGCACCTGCCACAATGCCCAGCTATTTTTTAGAAATGAGGTCTTGCTCTTGCTCAGGCTGGTCTTGAATGTCTGAGCTCAAGCACTTCCCCTGCCTCGGCCTCCCAGAGTGCTTACAGGTGTGAGCCACCACGCCCGACCTGATGGTGACATATTTTGATTAAGCAAAGGTCTTCAATTATAGGTCATAACTACAGACACTCATGAGCCTTAAAGCTGTATGGTGTTTAAAAAGATTAATTTAAGCAAAGGTCATTGATTCATTTATAGATTATATCTATAAAAATTTTTCTAAAACCTATGTTTTGTAAAAAAAAAATCTTAGCCACTGATTTATATGATGTAACTAAAAAATACCACCAACTAATATCATCTACACAAATTCTTGTCACAGTCTTTCAAAGAAAGCAGATGATCAAATAAAATTTAGTTCAGTGATCTAAGTTTTCTTTTCTTTTCTCTATTCAGTGTCCCTGGAGCAAGCCTCTCTTTGAAAAACATATGCCACATGTATTAGTTTATTGCTACTGAAAACAATTACCACCAATTTAATGATTTAAAATAACACAATTTAGGGTGGCACCTGTGTCTCAGTGAGTAGGGCACCAGCCCCATATACCAAGGGTGGTTGGTTCAAACCCAGCCCCAGCCAAACTGCAACAACAACAACAACAAACAAACAGACAAAAAAACCCAAAATTTATTATCTTACAGTTCTATTGGTCTAAGATCTAAAAACACATTTTAAATATCTAACATCAAAAATATTGGCAGGAGGCTTGGCGCCTATGGCTCAATGGGCTAAGGTGCCAGCCACGTACACCTGAGCTGGAGGGTTTGAATCCAGCCCGGCCTGCCAAACAATAATGGCGGCTGCAACCAAAAAATGGCCAGGCGTTGTGGCGGGCGCCTGTAGTCCCAGCTACTTGGGAGGCAGAGGCAAGAGACTCGCTTGAGCCCAGGAATTGGAGGTTGCTGTGAGCTGTGATGCCACAGCACTCTATCC
>CAUYON010103089.1:0-39488 GCA_963573935.1 Arctocebus calabarensis
GGTACTGGCGAAACTTATTAAAGGTAGAGTATTAATGTCTTTATATAGTGATCAAGGAAATGCCATGAAGGATATCTGTAACAGTATGATCAAAATATTTCTGAATGTATATGAATCGTGCCCTGTGATTGCACCAATGTATAGAACTATGATTCAATAAAATTATTTAAAAAAATGCATAATGGTACAAGTCACTTTGGAAGACAGTCTTGAAGTTGCTCAGAAAACGACTCATAATCTTACCGTGTGATCCAGCAATCATGCTTCTTGGCATTTACCCAAAGGATCTGAAAACTTACTTCCATACAAAAACCTGCACACTGATGTTTATAGCAGCTATATTCATACTTGCCAAAATTTAGAAACAACCAAAATATCCTGCAGCAGGTGAACAGATAAACTATGCGGAATATTATTCAGCAATAAAATAATGAGTTAAAAAGCCTTGAAAAGACTTGAGGGAAACTTACATGCGTACTGCTAAGTGAAAAAAGCCAATCTGCCAAGGCTACATGCTGCATTATTCCAACTACGTGACATTCTAGAAAAGGCAAATTTATGGAGACAGTAGGATGTTCCGTAGTAGACAGGAGTTTGGGAAGAGGGAGGAAGAGATGACTGGGTTTGGCAGATGAGACTTTCAGGGCAGCGGAACTATACTGTTGGACACTGTAAAGTGGACATGACATTATTCATATATATATATATTTTTTTTGAGACAGAGTCTCACAATGTCGCCCTGGGTAGAGTGCCATGGCGTCACAGCTCACAGAAACCTATAACTCCTGGGTTCAAGCGATTCTCTTGCCTCAACCTCCTGGGTAGCTGGGACTACAGGCACCTGCCACAACGCCCGGCTATTTTTTTGTTACGGTTGTTTAGCTGGCCCAGGCAGGGTTTAACCCACCTCCCTCAGTGTATATGTCTGGTGCCATAACTATTGTATAGGGGCGCCACGCTGGACATTATTCATATTTCAAAATCCATGTATCTATGAAACACTAAATGTGAATCATAATGTAAATTATGGACTTTAGTTAATAATATATCAATATTTATTCATCCCTTCTAAGAAGCGCACCACATTGATATAGGATTTTAATAAAGGGGGAGGTGTGATAGGCGATGTGAGATCTCTGCCCTTCTGCTCACTTTTTCTGTACAACTAAAATTTCTTTTTAAAATCTATTCATTAAAACAGGCCATACGGTTAAATAGTCAAGTCCCTGACATGTGTCATTGGAGTTTACAGAGAGATTCTTATTAGGGTAGCCTGAAAAAAAATTGGTTCAGTGGGTGGAGTTTGGATTAAGCCTTGGGTTTGCTAAGAGTGGGAATAGGCAGAGAAAATGGACTAGGACATTCCAGGTAAGGAAAACTAACATAAATTGATGAAAAAATCTACAAAATGTTACATAAGGTATCAAAATAGTCACTGAGGTCACCTGACAAGATTAGTTTTCAGAAAGAGGATGAGCTTTTTCCTCCCAAGCCGGGTAATAGATGTGTGTTCTCCTTAATTTATGGAGCGTGGGACTGACTAAAGCCGGACCTTCTATCGATGACTGAAACTGGTCGCCAGTTGTTTTCTTCACTCTATAAACAGCAGTCAACTGAACAAAATAAATTTTGTTCTACCTCCAAAGGAATGGGTATGCACCTTTATCTAGTGGTCGGCAAACTTTTCAAAGTAGTAGAAGCAGCTACTGCTGTCCTCTGCCCTCACACTCCTCCCACAGTCTAGCCACTATCCCTAGGGTCACACATGTAGGAGCATTTGCCAATAAGCTAAAGAGTGAGCTCCACTTACACTTCCTACTACTTTATAATAGTATCACTCAAGCGTCCTTCTTATTAAGAAAATACACGAATATATGTTCTGTAAGTTCAGATTGTAAGCAAAATTCTGAAACTTGAAAAAGTAGGCAAGTATGTGTCAATTGGATTGTTGATTTCTTAGACTTCTTATCCTTTCAGAGATCTCCTGATCCAACAAGGGATGTCTCCCTGGATTCCTCGGCTTCCACTTTCCCTACAATTAAGAGGTTTCCTATTAACACCCCCATCTCTACCCTGCCCCATCTTCTGCCTTCATATAGCTCTTCCGTTTCCAGAGCAGTTTGCCTCTACGCAGTGGGTCCCCAGAATCCTGACAGGACTGCACAGAAGTCCTCGAGAGCCAGACCTGTGGTGGCTCAGACGCTCCTGATTGTGACCGCTATACACGGCGCTCCTGGGCCATAAAAATATTTATTCTTTACATGTAAAAGAGACTCTATGTCTTTATCACCGTGACATCATCTAAGCACCTAGGTTCTAGGTCTGGTCACTAAATGCTGACTAGTTTGCGTAACCCTCCCCAAAACAGACAAATAAGCAGCAACTCTGGCAAGTGGGTATTATTTGTGTTTCCAGACATCAGGTGGAGACACTTTGGCACAGAACGGTTAAGTCATTTAAGCCTCCTTGAAAGTGGCGCAGTCAGAGTCGTGCTTTGCACTGCGGTGACCAGAGCTGCCGGTTCCCTCATCCTTGCGCCTGGGCGGGACGCGCACAGCGCCATCCTTGGCACCTGCTCGCCCGCGCTTATTATGGCCGGTCTCAAAGCCCGTGACAGAGGGGCCGCACCCGCCCGGAGACCCGCTGAGCCTTCACGCCCGGTTGGGGAAGACTGGAAGCCCAAAGCGCGTGCCGGGTCCCTGTCTCCACCGGAGGACCGCGCCTGCCCGAGCCCCTCCCCTCCGAGAATCGGCCTTCCCTGCAGGGCGGGCCGCTCCATCCCTCCGACTCGGGGCGGTCTGAGAGAAAGGCGGCCACAGTGAACTTTCCGGGTTTCCCAGCTCTGAACAGAGGCTCCAGGAAGGTGTCGGTGACCCCCCTCTGGGGTCGTGGTGTCATATGCACGTGGACTGTGGCTCTCCCCTCCCCGTATCCGCGCGCTCCGCGCCGCTGCAGCCTCGGCCGGCCGGGACCTGCTGTGGTGAGTCGCATTCCCAGCTGGTGGGCTGTCGCCGGCAAACCCTACCTGGATTTGTCCTCACTGCCCACTTTTTCCTAAGTTACCCAAAATAGAATTCTGCGAGTAGGTCTTCAGCGTGTGCTCTGCGTCATTATTGGTGACAAATATGACGACATAAGGAATTCGTGACTCTTTCTGCTCCTGTCTCGGCACCTTCCTTGGCTTCACCGTGGCAGGAATCTGAGTGCAGTGTTGCTGTCGCCCACTCTGTTCTCCAGACAGGTGGGGTTCAGAAGGCCTCTACCCCAAACTTTCTGAGAGATGACAAGTTTACATTACGTACATTTCGATGGCAGGAATGTGGCATAAAAGGTATTTACTAGTGACATTTTCTGTAGAAAAACAGTAATCAAACGGATACCGTTTTTGCCTTTATTAAAGTTACTGACATTTAGGAGGGAAGTTGTAAATTCTGCCACCAACTTAGGGATCTAGAAGTGGTTAAACAAGTGAATTCAACCAGATGCATTCTAAATTATAATTCCAGACTATCTATGCCTCATTAATAGACTGGATGGCTGAGATATCCAGGTAAATTCCGGCTCATTTTCTCTTTTAGATGAGTTGCAATCTTTCCCTTTTGTAGAGCTGTGTTAGCCACAATCTAGAAATCTG
Source organism: Arctocebus calabarensis (assembly GCA_963573935.1). NCBI lineage: Eukaryota > Metazoa > Chordata > Mammalia > Primates > Lorisidae > Arctocebus > Arctocebus calabarensis. The sequence continues at coordinate 3,635 of CAUYON010103089.1, forward strand.
GTTCCTCATCTGACAAAACCCTTTCATTTGTAAAATCCCAACCAAGTAAACTTTTTCCTGAAGGTGAACTGATTTAGGTCAAACAGTGCATCACAAACTCCCCAGTGTTGCCTCTTAGTTACAAATCAATGTCAATTTAATTTTCAAAATGTTCATGATAAATTTTGATAGAGAATCAGTTAATTTTCTAAGAAGATCTGAATTTTAACCTTAATTTACTTCCATTTGAAAAATTCGGTTAAGCACATGCTGGCAAAATGCACAATTTTGGCCAGTTTTGTACTATAGAGTAAAGGGAAATATTTCAGCATTTAAGCATTTAAATGTTTTCAAATGCTATTGGGAAGCAATCTTCAATATTTAGGTTCATCTTCTGAATGAAAGAAATAGCCAGACTGTACCTGAAGACGAACATGGCACCTGTCATCTCGAAAGCTCCAATACTTATTAGCTTCACACAGTTACAAGCATACACTTAGATATGGCAAAGATGCATTTAGAAATCAAGTGGATGATTCCGCGGGAAGCCTTGTGTTGGCTGGTGGATTTGAACCCAAGGAGAAGACCATTCTGTCTGCCCCAGGTGCCGCGAGTGGTGCTGCCGTCTCACTTTTTAGGTTTGCTTTGGCTGGATTCTCTGCCTGTTGGCATTTGTTAATCACTCTTCCTCCATTTAATTACTTTGTCACAGTTCTGGTGAACAAAGCAATAGGGCCTGAGTTTTCTGGTTCCTTACCGTGTTTCCCAGGATTTCCATTAAAAAGTGGCCCAAACAAGTGCGTGAAATTATAGAAAGATCCCTTCCCAGTGCTGGCAGCCGGAAGTTCCAATGCAAGGTGTCAGCAGGCCTGTTCTCCCTCTATAGGCTCTGTTGAGGAATCGTATCTAGCTTCCCATTGTCGGCTGTAATATCTGGTGTCATGTTCTAGCTTTTCATTGTCATCTGTAATGCCTGGTGTTATATGTGTATCACTCTAATCTCTGTTTCCATTGTCACACAACTGTCTTGTCCTTGTGTGCATCTTCTTATGATGACACTAATCTGAACGTAAAATGACACTTGCTAAAGATAGTAAGGCTGTGTTGAAGGAGGCCATGGCAATACTCTAGGGACCACGGCAAAGGGACCCTGCATTCGGGGAAGAGCAATTGGATTCAACTTTGATGTCAGCAAGGAGAAGTGGACATATATAAACGAGGAGCAAGGTGAGGGTTAGTCATTAGACAGAAAATTATCAAAGGGAAATAAATGTCAAGGGTAGGAGCTTCCTGGCTACCCTAACTTGATCTGACTAGTACTGAAGGCAGGCCAGTTTCGTTGAGATACTGAGGGAAGTCAGATACCAAGGATACAGGAATTGGCACTAAACTGACTTACTGTGTGGATTACATAATGCAGATAATACAAGGGCAAGGAGGGAAGACCAAGACTGGGCTTAATCCGTCAGAAGACTCAGGGAAACCTGACCACAGCTTTGGACAAAGAAGTTTTCAGTCATATGGGACTTGAAATTCATCTTCACTTGATTACATTTGCGACCACCATGTTTCCAAATAAGGTCATATTCTTAGGTATCTGGGGTTAGGATTTACATGTATTTTTGGCAGACATAATTCAACTCGTTACTCATAGCATTCCCTTTCCCTATGTGCCTGCATGTGGCTTTGTACTTCTTTTCTCTACCTACTTGTAACTGGTCCATACCCCTGAAAGAGCCTGTAGAGACCTGATGTAAAAGACATTTATTTTTTAAATAAGGTATATATGCCAACTTCAACCAGAAACTCAAATTACATTGGCTTTAATGTAGACAAATGCTACAGTGAGTGCATAGACGGGACTGTTACCTGCTTAGTCTTTTGTATTGTAAAACCTTGGAGTTTTCTTAGTATCACTTTCCACTGAGCTCAGAGGACTTCCAATACTGTATCTCATTATTCTGTATATTTAAAGCAATGGCTGGTTCCTAATTTACTTCTCTTAAATTGTACTTGTTAGTAGAGATTTACTTTACTCTGCAACCTGGTTTTCAGGGGGCACTCTTAGTGTTTAGCATGAAATTTCTATAAATCTCAATATGGGAAGGAATATAAACTTTGTACTACCAAAGTAAATAATCTCCTAAGCATGCTTGTGAGGTAGGAAGCATTTTTCACACAGTCACAGAGCTGTTTGAATACCCCACTCTCCTTACATTTACCATTTCTATAGGTTTTGATTACTATTGCATGAATACAGTGCTCGTTCTTTATGTTGACAATTCTGAGTGATCTTTTACAACTGCCCTGGTCTTTGTATCTGCAGCACCCAGCCCTGTAGCACAAGTTTCCACTTAATGAACAGCATTTCAGTCAACTCAAGTTTTCTTAACCTTGGTGCTGTTGACATGATCTTTGTTGAGGTGGGTGTTCTGCGCATTGCGAGAAGCGTTGCAGGTCTCTATTCCCTAGACTGCAGTGGCACTTCCTTCTCCCACGCCCTCTACCAGCCACACCATTATGATAACAGCATCTTTAGCTGTTGCCAAATGTACCATGGAGAGTGAACGCTTCTTTTAAAATACTTTTAGTTGACGACAATAATCTGGAACATATACTGAATAAGCTACTGTTCTAAGTTGAGACCATCTATGAAGCTATTAATCTGAATTTCTAAACACTATGGGGTGTTGGCAGTCTTCCTTTTTTCTTTTCTTTCCTTGGGATGCCATGCTGTTCTCTCTCTCCTTTCCTCCCCGCCCGCCTCTCCCTTGATCCCCTTACTCACTCCCTGTTCTCTGTTCTCTCTCTCTTTTTTAATTAAATCATAGTTGTGTACATTAATGCACTTATGGGGTACAATGTGCTGGTACGTTTATGTACAATTATATACAATTTGAAATACTTTCATCAAGCTGATTAACATAACCTTCACCTCACTTACTTAATTATTGTGTTAAGACTTTTATACTCCACAGTTAGCAGATTTGACGTGTATCTCCCTAAAATGCACTGTAGGTGTGGTCCCATTGATCACTTTCCCTCCGTCTCTGCTCTCTTTTTATCTCTTCCCCCACCCTTTTACCTCTCTCTCTCAAATGAAAATCAATTTATACTTTTATATCCTGCAAAAAAACAAACCAACCAATCAAACAAACCAACCTATGGACATATTTTAAAGAAATGCATTAGCCTTCATTTATAAAAGCCTTAGTCCACTATTTTCCTCTTTTTAAACTAAATTAAAGTTTTGTGGCAAAATATGAGTCATATAAATTTTATTTATTTTTTAGCCCATTCTAATCCTCAGGATAAAACAAATTATTAAATACTTTTTTAGATATACTATGTTTTATTAACTTTATTTACCTTATATGTGGGGTCCAGTTTTATAGTGTATACAGTCATTTATGTTTCTTAAATTTTGTTTCTTATAGCATCTTAACCATTTCAAGTGTACAATTTAGTGGGGTTTTTTTTGTTGTTGTTGTTTATTTGTTTGGTATTTGTTTTTGTGAGGCAGAGTTTTTCCTCTGTTACCCTATGCTAGAGTCAGCAGGAGGTATCACCCTAGCTCACAGCAACCTCAAATTCCTGGGTTGAAGTGATCCTCCTGCCTCAGCCTCCCTAGTAGCTGGGAGAGGAACCCACCACAATGCTCAGCTAATTTTTCTATTTTTAATAGAGGTGGACGTCTTGCTCTTGCTCAAGCTGGCCTCAAACTCCTGACCTCAAGCAATTGCTCCTCCTCAGCCTCCCCAAGTGTAGGATTACTCAAGTGAACCCCAGTGCCCGCTGACACTGGTCTACTTTTAAGAATTTTAATATATTCTTAGAACTGCTTATATAAATTTTTATTTTCGGCCTGTAACTAGTTTTCACAGCAGGGCCATAATGAATGCTCACTATATGAATCATGGTTGTGCTAATTATCCCCTTATAACTTTCTAGTAAACTTAATTTACTTGGAGTATCTGCTTTTGGACTTGATTTTTAGAAAGTTATCACAATAATTTGTCTGATGTGAGTCTTAGAGGCAAAAATAAGTTTTAATATTATAAAAGTTATATTAGAGTTTAATATCATTTTGGAAATTTAATTCCTGTTACTATTTTTTTGTTTGTTTGTTTGGTTGGTTGGTTGGGTTTTTTTTTTTTTTTTTGGTTGAGTTCAAATGTGTAGAAAGGTCTTTGCTTTTGAAAAATAGCTATTGCTTAAAAAAGTAATTAAGCATGCTTGAAAAATGAATACTAACTATCCTAAAATTATATAGTGCTTAAGAGCAGGTAGAGTGAGCCACAGACTGGCCAAAGCAATCTCTTGTTGGATCAACTTCAAAAGCTTAGTGTCTGACACGGTCAAATTTGTATGCTCGAATTATATGTCTACCCTATTTTATTTGGTGTGCGATGCTTATATCTAAATGAAGGGAAGTATAATCTCAATCTTTGCAATCCTTAAATCATTAGTTTATATGTAAAACTAATCTTAAACACAATGTTTACCACTTGTATTGGATGAGGAAACTCATCTACAAAGGTTAAGTCTCATTTGGAGTTAGCGCAGCTGGTTACTAGACTGATTCCTTGTCATGAAGTTTCTGGAAAATGCTCTTCCAGGTTTAAATGAAGAAGACAGAGAATTTCTTTTTTGCCTCACATTGGAAGAATACAAGCTGTCTCGGGGCACAAGTAAAACACTTACTAAAGCTGATTAGCAAAAAATTAAAAAAAAAGAAAAAAAGAAGTTCATGCATACTTTTTGTGATATCTGATAGGACACCACAGATAAGTAAAAAACCATCCTCACCACAAAAAAAAAAAGAAGAAGAAAAGAAAAGAAAAGAAAAGAAAGCTATTCTTCCCACTGAACTCCTAAAACTGCTAATGAAAAGTCAGCATCACGCACTCAGTGAGACATACAATTCCACAGGATAAGTGAATCACTTGTTTAGGCTTATGTCTTTGCCTTTGACATTGTAACACATACAACACTAATGAAAAAAACAAAACAAAACAAAAAAGTCCTCCCCAAATCAGCATGTAGCCCACATGCTATAAGTTGGACACTCTTGACGTAGATAGTTATGGATTTTAGAGTAGTTTGTCCAGATCACACGCAAATGATATTTGCGGAGAAGTTGAAGTTTAAATTCTGACTGTGAGACTTATCTAAAGTATGCAATGAACTTTTTGCTCTCTTGAATCCTCCTTGGAAATTACAAGTCATCTTACTGGGCCATGACATATTATACCAGGATGTATAGTAGCTCTTTTTTTTCCTCTTAGATGAAGATAAATTAAATAAGTTATTTCTAGCCAGGATTTAGAAGCCCTGGGTTCATTTGGTGAAATACATCCAAGGCCCATTATTGATGAAGTATCTGTAGGAACATGCTATCGTTTGGCTCTGTGGGTGATGATGCTTAGAGGAGAGATCACAGGAGGGAGCGATTATAGGACACAATTGTTGGTATTTAATGGTCACTGAGAACAGAGAGAACCTGAAAATACTCAACTATTATTGTGCCTGGAGGACTCTGGAATATTGTGTGGTGCACAGGTGCACACTGTCCTGCTCTGTTAGTCCTTAAATTGTTTATGCAAGGTTATTCAACCTGCAGAACTCTCTGATGACCATAGTTTTGCAACAAGTTTGAGGAAATTCATTCTACACCTCCTCCCCTGTGAAGATTAGTTTTTTTTCCACTATCATTGAGGCTTTATATTAGTATCACCTCCTATTTTTTCTCCTGTCAGGTGTCTTCTTGATCTCACATTAATAAGTGACTCCACCTCATCTTTTAGAATGTGTATTTTGTTTTGTTTTTTTGCAGTTTTTGGTTTTTGGCCAGGCTGGGTTTGAACCCACCACTTCTGGCATATGGGGCCGGCGCCCTACTGTGTTGAGCCACAGGTGCCGCCCTAGAATGTGTATATTAACCTACCTTTAATTCAGATGTTAACAATAAAATACATATGTGATATTACTAGTCCAGAAGTCTATTTTAGTGGGAATTAAAATGCAGTCAGATATCTGAAAGTTTGTATCTTGCTTGTCTTCCCATCTTGTTCCTTGTACTTCCGTATTATAGCAATTTGCGGTATCCTACCTTCTTTTAGGATGGTGACTCTAAGTGTTCTTAAATTGTTTGGTCAAGGGCTCATAAATTTGGGGATTATTTTTATTGCTTCTAATCCCTTTGCCTCTCTTAAAGCTGTTTCACTTAATCAAGTCTCCAATGTGAGATTACCACAAAACCCATTTATCCAGTAGCTGACTTTTAAAGTATTACCTATGCATATTATAAAAAGGTTGTATATACAGAGGGTCCCCAAAATGTGCACATGTTTTAAAAGAAAAAACTATTCTATCTATGCCTATTGCATGGTGACACTAGCATTCATTTGATTGATGCCATCTTTTGAGCAAATGTCACACTACACATTGCTCCATAGTTCAAGTCAAATTTAAAAAAGTATTTCCCCTCCCCCTCCAAAAATTCATATATTGCAACTTTCATTATCAATGTGGCTTTATATTTGGGCATGGAGTCACCAAAGAAGTAATTCAAATTAAGTGAGGGGTTATAAATGCAAGGCCCTGATCTGATAAATATAACATTCTTAGAAAAAAGATGCCAGAAACTCTTCTTCTCTCCCAGAGTTTGAACCGAGTATGATGCTGTGGGGGGAATGAAAGAATGACGAGGCACAATCTACAAGGCCGAGAATCTCCCCAAGAAATCAAATTGGCCAACACATGAATCTCAGACTACGCAGACTCCAGAAACAGGAGAAAATACATTTCTGTCATTTAGGCCACCCCAATGATGTTTATTGAGTTACTGCAGCCCAGGTCCACTAATACATAAAGGAAAGTTTATCTCACTGAGTATTAAGTTTCTGTAAATGAGACTGTTAAGAACTACTTCACTAAGTAAATCACTGACTAAGATTTTATTAGTCTTAGCCTTCTCCCATGTTATGCTATTACATTATACATACTCAAATGTTTCCTATCATTAAGAAGAAAATGAAGATTTTGGGGGAAAAGAGAGCTGGCATTAAATTCCTTTAAATCTCTGTTATGATGTCTAGCATTTTAAGAAGTTGTTAGTTACTACCTTTCAATCACTGTGGCTGGAGGGAGTGTGCTAGTCCTGGGTTCCAACACCAGGAATGACATGCACTAATTTTGAAATTTTTATGAAATGCTTCATCTGCCTCTTTCCAGCAGAGATGAATGCTGTACCTGTGATAAATCTAGTTTTGGCTTGATTCTTTTTTTTTTTTTTTTTTTTTTTTTGAGACAAAGTCTCAAGCTGATGCTTTGGGTAGAGTGCCGTTGTGTCATAGCTCACAGCAACCGCCAACTCAGGCTCAGGCAATTCCCTTGCCTCTGTTTTTCTATTTCTAGTAAAGATGGTGCTTCACTTTTGCTCAGGCTGGTCTCAAACTCGTGAGCTCAACCAATCCACCCGCCTTGGCCTCCCAGTATATTAGTATGCTGGTTTGATCCTTAATTATGTAATTCAGCACTTGAAACTGCTCACATACTGTCTGGAAGGCTGGCAAAAATTACTTTGGTTATTTCATACTTGTTTATGAAGTATCTTCAATTTAAAGATACTATTGTGATTAAAAGCAAAACAAAATCCAAACAATAGAAATTCACCCTTGCTGATTATTTTAAACTAACATCATTGTAAAGGGTAAGTGGTAGATTACCCATATATTTTTGTATTGGAAATATATAAATAATGAAGGGCATTTTTGTGTGTGTAGGAACATTAGTAATTTTCATAGTAAAGCTGTTAAAATTGCTACTAGCTAAGTAACAAATTTATGCTTTAAATAAATACAATACAGTGGTTCACCGCACACTTTGTATTTATTGCAACACAAGAGATAAATTCCAGTGATGTACTTAAAATTTATGAGTAGTGCATTAAGTAGAGAGCTAATATCCTTCAGGCACTTGTCTATGTTTTATTTTTGGGCTCCCCAGGTATCCAGCCTTTTTTCTTTTCTGCCTTGCATCGGAAGAATAAGTGTTGTCTAGGCCACACATTAAATACACAAACACTAACCAAAGCTGATGAGCAAGAAAAAGGTCTGTGCATACTTTTCACGATACACAACACCCCAGATAATCAAAGCAGTCTTCAAATAATCATGATGTGGCGTGCCAGGTGCATATTTTGCACCTCTGATAGACATTGAATGTTATCCCCTTTTGTAGAAAGCCAGTCTGAAATAGCAGTTTCTTTAATCCTAATTCCCCTAAATTTCTTATTGCTGTGGTGTCTACTGTTTTCCTTTTTGGACAAGCTTAAGAACAACAATAAGTTTAGTTTTTCTGATCAAATATACTAAAAATAAAAGAAGTAATGTACTCAACAAAAATGGGAGCTTAAAAGCTAGGAGTACTGAATTTTTAGAGAATCACTGAAAGTGTATCACATAAAAGGCCATACTCGGCATGTATATTTCAGAAAAAGATGAAAAAAGAGAACAAAAAAACTGGTAATTAACTAGTTCCATGGGCTTACTAAAATTTAAGAGGCCAGTTTTCTTTTCATCATTCTTTTCTTTGTGGTTTTGCCCAATGTCAGGTTACTACAGTGAGGAGTTATATGACAGTAGCAAGATTTTGAAAGCTTGCTTTATTTTTGTTCATCTAAAATCTTTCTCTCTTTCTGTGCCCGCCCTGTTTTTGCAGTAGGTTAATTTCCTATTGTGCAGCAACCAAATTGTTGATTTAAACTGTGTGCAAAGTATTTAACTCATAAGCCTGCATAAATAGAAGCTAAGGATGTATTCGTTTATTCCTTAAAAAATACATATATAAAAGACACACCAAACATACATGTATGTGATGCCTGATAAATGACTTGAAGTCACATAGACCATGAGGTATAATAGTGCTGCTTCTTAGAATCGGATGCTTGGGAGTTTTGTTTAATATCTGTTTTCCATCTTTCTAACAGAGATGGTGTTTATCTAATAGGGTTGCTATAAAGACTGAATTATTTATATAATGTCCTATCATAATAGAGAACTTTGTACATCACTGATAACTGCTACAAGGTCCTACCTGTTCTGACCCTGTCCTCAGCTGAGATCCCAGCTCCACCCCCTGTTGGTGTTTGACTTGGTGATGTTCTGCTCCTTGTCCGTATCACTGAAGCTTTGCTGGTGCTCTTCCTGTTCTGCGCCATCCAAACTCAGGGCTTTTGCTGCTTCTATTATGCTCATAGCTCAGACATCTGTACACCTGCTTCCTCCTTTTGCTCTTTAGCTTTCAACTTCTTAGAGAGGTGTTTTTGATATCTTGTTTAAAGTATTATTTTTTTCTTACTCTACTTAATTTTTTTCTTAGCACTAATCTTGATATAGACAAAAATTGATTATTATTTTGTACGCCTCTTACAAAGTAAAAGCTCATGAACACAGTAACTTCATTTGCCTATTGTTGTCTCCTAGAAAAAACAGGATGTCATTTACCATTTAGCAGACACTATGGTTTTTAATGAATTGCTGTTAGTGTCATTGGAGAAGGCCAGAAATCTATGTTTGAAAATAGTAGTTGTTAGACTTTATAGATTCAATTATATAGTCAATTAGATAAAGAAGATAAGCCATGTTCACTTTCTAGGATGGTTTATGATACATTATCTTGGGGATATTGGCAGGATTTTGTCTGAACTATATGAGATGGTGACTGGTTTTGCGTTATTTTTCTAAATTGCAAATGTAGTTAAAGTGGAGTGTGTGGGTAAATTTTATAAAGCACTTTTATTCATTGCTAATTTATTCTGTCCTATTATTCTTATTTGTTCATATTTCATGTTTGATAAAAACAATTGGCATTATTTAATTATCAGGTTCCAGTTATAGTGTAAAAAATGTTTGAATTTATATGAGGTAATAGGGAAACAAAGAAGTTGAAATCAGGCAAGGGGAATTTTGAGAGGCAGGTGGAAAAGTACTTCAAATGACACATTAAGAGATTTGATCTCTATTCTCTGAGTGTTGGATTTTAAGCATGCCATTGTATTTATTACATGCCTGTATATTCCAGGATGAAAATTCATCCTGGAAGCAAAATTGACAGTTTATTGGGGACAGCTTGTTAGGCATATATTGCAATATTGAAGTCTTTAGAAGATGAAGTTTTAAAGGCTGAAGAAATAAATCACAACATTCTAGTGACCACTGCATATATTATAGGAAGTCTACTATTCATTAAAATTTAAATTGTAATTATACCCCCAGAATTAACATATGAATATATATATTTTTTTATTGTTGGGGATTCATTGAGGGTACACAGAACCAGGTCACATTGATTGATTTTGTTAATAAGGATCCCGTTATATTTGTGTCCCACCCTCAAAAGTTGTACCACACCCTTTGTTCCCCCACCCCATCCCTCCTTCCTTTCTCAACTCTCTCCATCCCCCACCCTCCATTGTGTACTGGGAGCTTAATTTTTTAATTATCTAAATTTTATAATTCAGAATCAGTGACAGAAGTTACCTTAGAAAACATCCAGCTAAATGTTGTATGCTTGATGATATTGAGACTCTGAGTTAACATGCTCAAGATAACGCAGTTGGGTCCTGACAGAGTTAATTGTCTTTACTCTATGGCAACATGTTAGTCAGGGTTTTCCAGAGGCACAGAACAAATAGGATATGAGTGAGGAAATGTATTAGGGGAATTGACTAAAACAATCAAAGCAGTAGAGAAGTCCCACGATAGGCCATCTGTAAGATGGAGAATGACAGTGTCCCACAGCATGGCTCAGAATGAATGCCTCAGAACCAGGGAAGTCAGCAGTGCAGCCATGGTTCTGAAGCCCAAATCTTGAGATCCCCTGGGAAGCTGCAAGTGCAAGTCCCAGAGTTCAAAAGCTGAAGTATCTGAGGCTTCATGTTCAAAGGCAGGAAAAGAAAAGATGTCCTGCTCTGGAAGGCAAGAGGGAATCTTCCTTCCTCTGCCTGTTTGTCCCAACCAAGTCCCCTCCTATTAGATGGTGCCTGTCCCCTGTGAGGCCAGTTCTCCCTTTTGGTTCACTTGCATGCCACTTTTTCAGTAAACATCCTCGCAGACACACCCAGAAACCATGTTTTGCCAGCCGTCTTAGCACACCTCAGTCCAGTCAAGTTTACACCCCAAATTAACCATCGCAGTTCCTCCCATTGTTAACTTGGCAATCAGACCTATCTCTTCAAACCATAGTTAATCTCAAATAAAGACAATAACAAGGTCATGATTTTAACTAACATGAAACAACTATCCTGTGTACCACCCAGAATGCATTGATCTTGTTTGAGGTATAGTTTTCGAGTGATTCCTCTTCTGATATCCTATATACTAAAATATACCCTTAATAATACTTAAATATTTACATCAGGTCAATAAGTATTATGTTTCATGATAAGAAAATGAAATAAAAAATAAAACATAGATACTTGCTTCATAATGTATGTATACGCATATGTATTCTTAATAAAATGGGAAATGAAGTAGAATCTCCATAGTGGATCACCTCCCTCCCTCCTTAAGTGGTGGTTGGTTGATGTAGGGTGGGAAACTTCATAGAGTGGACATGCACCACATGTATGTGTAAGTCCTGTAGGGATAATTCCTTCTACCACTTCTGTATGTTGACCAAGTACAGAGGACCCACTGTAACTAAGACCAGAGCTAAAACTCCCATTGATCTTTTAACCTCCATAAACTCCTACTCTGTCTGGAAGACCAAGGGGATATTTCAGGTCTTCAGTAATTAATGTCATTCCAGAGCCAGTGTAAAATAGTCCCCTGAAAGTCTGATTGTTTCCATTTCCCCAAAACACAGTTACCCTGATAAAAGGCTACAGATTTCTTTGGGGAAGGATGGGAGAAAGATTAACAATGAAAAGTTGATATTGTACCTCATTCCTCCCTTAAGAGAACCTGGTCTTCCTTTTATTTAGGGGCTTCTAAGCTGGTTGAAGTCTGGAAATTCATTCAGGGACCATGATTCTATTTTAATGATTTTAGTTAGACATTTGTTCACCTGACCTGGCAGTTTTCTGCTTATAGAGGTCTAGTACAAATTATAGTAGACTTCCTACTTATTTTACATCTGGAAACCTTGTGATTAATCAGTCAACAACATGGATCTATATGAGCATATTATTCTGCTTGTTACTTTGCCTCTGTTGTACATTATGATAACTATGCCCACTTTGCTTAGAGGCTGCCACTTGGCCCCTGACACCCTGGGATCCAGTTATTCTCATTGCATTTAAGTTTTCCAATTGAATGTGATTCTCAGACCCATGTCCACTATAAAGTCTGACATAATAAAGAACAATCACAAAGCACTTCAAGGACATTGGTGCTCCCCTCATCAATCTATTTTTCAAAGTGTTGGTGAAAGACATATCACCCAGACCCTCCCAGTGTGGGGTGAGTTGGTTTTATGTGACAAATCAATTCTTATCATTCCAATGTCTCGAAGCCTTTGAATCCCTTTCTTTACGTTATACCAAGGGAGATCAAGTGTCTTCATCTTACTTATGGTGAGCCATCTTTTGATCTATATTTCAGTCAACACAAAGTATTAGAACTTTTTTAAATCTCTGTGCTGCAACATTAAATACAGAATCTCTTCTTAGTGGGCCCAGGTCAATAATTTCAGCATGATCCAACTTGATGTTCCTTTCAACATTATCTCACAACCTTTAACATCAATTTCCACATAGGCTCTATGGATTTATGTGTGTATAACTTATAAACTCAAGTAGTTGTTTTGGAATATATCACATTTTTTTACAGGTCACACTTTATACTTCACCTTTGGGGGACTGCTGGGACTTGAATTTAGTTATAAGTCTAGAAAGCTACAGGAGTGCTGGAGGTGGGTCTTTAGGAGATCAGCATTGTCTTGCTTGGCAGGAGTCTTGGAGGAGAATGTTACTCTTCCCTCAGTCAATGCAGGACTAATTCCCTCAGAGGTGGAAAAGCCAGTACTACTGAGAATAGGTATGAAAAGTTACTTCCCCTGGCAAAAAAAAAAAAAAAAAAAAAAGGCTGTTCAGAATTTAGGAGCCCAAGGTTCTCAGCTTCATTAGGATCTTCTTATCATTCTGATCCCATCTTTACAAGATCCCTTTCTTTCCTAATCAATGCCCTTACTTCAGCAGTAGATAACACTGTGTGGTTGAAAATTAACCTTTCATTGTAAATCAGATGCTTGCATGATAAGGGTATATGTTTGATTTTTAGCAGTTTCATCCCTGTTTGAAATTTAGAAATTTCAACCAATTTCAGTACAGTGGTTGGAGAAGAAAGGATTCTCTTTCAGGGCACGCTTAGAAGAGTTCAGGCTATTTATACATATTTGGAGCCAAGAATTTGAATTCCTGAACTCACATTTTTTTCCATCAGTTTGTCTAGAATTGTTAGTAGCAACCACTATCATTATATTCCCTGGTTTTCCATAAATGATAGAGAGTATCAGATACAGAGTCACCAAATTTTTTGCTGCTTATAAGCAGTGAATTAGAAGTATCAAATGCATTCATTCACACTATAAATAATTCACAGTAGGGACTTTCAATGCTCTCTGTAGTGTTAGAAGTACATTTCTTAGCATGTTTCAGTCTAATTAGATCAGAGAGCCAATTCCAGAAAACCCAAAACCAATTAAGAAAATTCATACTTAAAATTTGGTTCATATAGCACCACTCCTGGTAAAAAGGCATGTTGCTACAGCAGAATACCTGAAACTTGGTAATTTATAAAGAAAAGAGGTTCAGTCACTTTAGGAAGTAGTTCCTGGGCCACATCTTCAGCACTCTTTATGTGGTCAAGTTGTGAATTTTCCAAGTATGTAAAGGACTCTCTGATTCCATTTTAATTACAAATTCTGCCTTTAGATCATTTCTTTGCTTCCATAGCCCAGCATAAGCTTCTTGAGTACTTTGCTGCCCTAAAGCCCTATGCCATAGACACAATGTAGAAAAGTTCATTTCAGCTGTATAACAATGGTGCCTTTTACTGTAGTTCCCAATAAGATTCTTCTCATTTTTATTATAGTGGCCTGTAATATACATATTTCTTTTAGCATTTTGGTCACAACCATTTAAACAATCTTTAAGTAGTTCACCCTCATCTTTAGAGCCCCCACTAGAATCACCCTTAAAGATCCATTCATTGCAATGCAGGCTTTATCTAGCCTGCTCCTCCAAATTCTTTCAACTTCTGTCTATTACCCAGTTCCAAAGCCACTTTCATAGTTTTAGGAATCTTCATAGCAACAACCACACTCCTTGGTACTAATTTTCTGTCTTTGTCTGTATTGTATTTTTGTAACAGAACCTGAGACCGAGTAATTTATAAAGAAAAGAAGTTGGCTGAGGATTCTGATGACTGAGAAGTCCAACAGCATGGCACCAGCTTCTGCTCCTATTCTGGTGAAGACAGTGTACTGGACCAAGACATGGCAGAGAAGTGGAAAGGCTAGTGCATGTGTGCAAAGTGAAACACAAGGAGGAGGAACCCTGGCTTTATAACAACTCACTATCATGGTAATTAAACCAGTACTGCAAGAGCAAGAACTGACTCCCTGGAGACTGGATTAATCTATTCATGAAGGAGTTACCCTTATGACCCCATACCACTCCATATTAGGCCCCACCTCTGTACATGGCTAAATGGCAATCAGATTTCCACATGAGTTTTAGAGGAGACAAACCAAACACAGAGCTTTGGCATGAGTCACATCACCCTGGATAAAACAATCGTGTTGTCTTGGATTTATATCTGGAATCTAGTCATAGCTGCAATTCTGTACATGTAAATTAAAGTTTGTGCATCTTTGTTTTAAAATAAAGAGTAGAATTTGAGTTTCAGTTCTTGATAGTGTTATGTAGATTTTTATTGCAGTTAAAAATATATTAAAACATATTAAGCTGAACAGTTTTTCTGCAATAGGTGGTCTAGCTATATATTTAAAATCATATATTTTATATAAAAATTTAAGTGGATTACAAACATGAATTGCTAACAAATTAGGTACTATGGATATATTTGTTATTTCTTGTTTTTAAGATGCTATTTCCCCCATCCAAGGAAGATTAGTGAATCTCTGCAGCAAATGACTTGGGATACTTTCCAGACCAGATGATGTTGGAAATCAGCAGAACCTTCCTCAAGCAACATGGACATAGCAAAAGAAATTCTGTTTTATATAATTAGCAAATACTGTAGTGTTAGTATAGTATAGCATTACTATAGTATATTATAGTATAGTATTACTATTAGCGTTACTAATCTGATGCTTCTAATGAGACTTTAGAACATCTAGGTATGATCTTCCTAGATAATAAAAACTTAATTTTTAGGTAATTGTTAATTACCCTTAACACTAAATAAGAATTTTCAGGCTGAATGTGCATAGAATCATTCAACATCATTGAATACAGAGTGTTCAAATTTTCTGATAATCTCAAATAATTTTGATTTTTCAAATAAAGATACACCAAAGGTAGGAATATTGTCATTGGTTATTGTACTACTTGAGATTTTTAGCCTATGTACTTTTTTCTTTTCCTCTTTTAAAAATTTTTTCTATTTATTTGTGATTTCTAATAAAGTTATGTTTCCTTGTCTACATTTTTCTGATCTGGATTTTGCTGACTGCAAACCCCATTTTCATGTATTCCTGTGTCCTGTATGTTTTTATAAATTGATCATTATAGCTAAAGACTTTAACAACTTTGTAATGAAACTAGTGATCAATATACATTACTGCTAAAGAAAACAATTACAAATATAGCAAATTAGAATCACATTAACCTTGATATTTTTTGAAAGAAAAAATTGATGGCAGTAATACTTCAAGGAAAAGAACTGTCACCTGTGAGGTGCAAGGTGGTATTTGAATTTCAGTGAAGTGATTCTAGCCTGGTTGCCTCTCAAAATCACCGTAGCCTTAAAAATAATAATAATTAATTAATTTAAAAAGGCTTACTTGGCATGAACTCCAGAACTCTGCGTGATAATTATAGAATCTCTCCTCTAGAAATTTTTAAAATGTTGGTAAGGTTGAGAACCATTAATCTAGAGATGTTATAGTATATTAATCTGGACTCAGCTGACAACTAAATATCATGCTAGTCGATTTCAACAGTTTCAGTTAGTGTCTTTGTTAATTACATTTATCTTAAAGTAAATGCTCAGCTGATAATTTGTGTGGGATTGTTTTTAAAGTAAAACTACTTACTTTAGTGGGCCAATTAACGAACAGTTTGTGGGTACTACTGTCTTGCACACTGCCTTCAATATTTTAGGGATCCCTGTCTACCTGTGATCTATTCATAATTAGTTCTTTAAAGCATTAATTACACTACATCTTGTTTTGTTGTAGTTATTTAAATTTAATACATTGTAAGGGACAGGTAGGAAACGTGATTTTTATGAACCTAATTTAACTTACATCATATAACACTTAGACAAGTTTTAAATTATTTTACAAACAACTAGTAATACCTTATTACTTAAATATTTCAAACACAGAAACAATAGTTAAATTAATTGTTTACTTTTAAGTAGTTTTATTCTATCTATTTATGTATTCATGGGAAGAGGCTGAGTGGGAAGAAGGGAGTATATGATCCTTAATGTCATGACTATACTCCAGTGCTTAAAGCTTTTTTTCACTTAATATTAGAAACTGAGAACTAAATATTGAAAACATGATCATAATTGCCTCAGGATCTAAGCAGAACATTTTATTTGCAATTTTATTAGCATTTTAATCCCAATTTATTATCTGTTATATATTTGTTATACATTAACTTGTAGGTGCATCTTAAATTAGTTTTTCATTGGTGTACTCTGGAGATGGGTTCTGGGACTACTTTGTATAACAAATCCTTGCATACTCATTCTTGCAGTCAGCTCAGAAGAAGCAGAGTGTACGAGATTGACCCTTAGTACATACAGGCTTTGCATCCCTCAAATACACTTATTTTTGATCCATGTTTAGTTTGAAAATCTGTATGTAAGTGAACAGAGAGAGTTCAGACCTGTATTATTCAAGGGTGAACTCTATTGGCTTCCTATGAATTACTAGAACTAACACTTAAAATATGTGTGTTTTAAAGCTCCTTGTGCATGGTTTGATTGTATTTATTAGCCATTATTTTGAAGGTAATATGTAAAATCATGTAAAACCATATATAGGAATAACTATTCATATTTTATAAAATAATAACCAGAAGATATCCTTCTGATAGTAACATAAAAATTTTTCTATTTTTAGATTTACATAGGAAGCAATATATGTTAAAAATATCCCTCCAACGCTCACCAGACCATTACAGTACTCCCTAATAGTAGTTTTTGTTCTTTCTTTCTTTTGACTTTAATGTTTTCACAAGTCTGTGATATGAATTTTGAATATTTTTCAAGTTCTAATATTTAACTCATATCTATTCTAAATATATAATCATTATTTGATTTTTTTTTTTTTTTTACCCTGGAACAAATATATTGCAGTTTGTAAATTAATTTTGTAACCACTTGTCAAAATACAACATTGATTTTCATTTATTTTTCACTGATTTCTTTAGACTTTATATATACAAAAGTATTGTCTGCAAATAATTATAATTTTGTCTCCTGTTCCATTCTAATACATTTTACATGTTTTTTTTCATTGTTTTGATTTTTTTTCTTTGAAGAACTCTATTAAATAAGAAAAAATAAAAGAAGATATCTTAACATGATCCCTGAAGCTCAAAGGTGTTTCCAGTCTTTAGCCTGTTTTTTAAATGATAAATGTTTGTAGCTTTGTGACATATTTTCAAGTATTTCACGTAATCTATTTTTTATAATAAACATTAAAACAAAATGTTCTTTGAAATGATGCCAGCTAGATCTGACACTCAGAAGAATGATAAAATTTATTTAAATTTTCATGAAAGTATCTCGATCTCACTGCTCTTTTCTTTTAATCCGTGTGAACTGGTTCTTGGAATATGCTGCCGATATGATAAAATATGCCAATCTAACCCTTTTCTTTTGTTTTAGAATTTAAATATCACTTGGGAAACTCTTGATGAATGTGGGACAGATTTTCATGTTGTTGCATGATACTGACTACTTCTGTAAAATTAATGGGAATAAAAATCTCTCTGTGTGCACAAAATTCTGATTATTGGTCCACAAAAGTACCATATCAAGTAACATTTTTTTGAACTCTTACTCTTATTATATTAGGTTAATTTATGTGGCTTAAGTCATGTGTTGGTAGGGATAGATTCTTCTGAAGATAGCTACAACTAAATGATAAATTAATGAAAATTATAAAAGTAAGCATAATTATATCCATCTGTAAAAATATATAATGAAGCAAAAGGTATGAATTATCTACTTTAAATTTCAAATCGATAAACATTAGTTCTTTGGTTATTTGGTACTTTGTAGTACAAAGGTAAATAAAATATAATGTCTTCCCTCCAGTACTTCCTAACTTTCCATTTAACTTTTGACATATATTGATTTTTTAAATTGATTTAATAATAGCTATAAATTGCCTCCTCATATGGTTGTAAACTACTGCTGAGTTTCAGATGGAATATTTGCCCATGAGGACTAGAACAAATGTTACTGTTTAATTTAACAGTTGCTGTTTAATTTAATGAACCTTTGGTACATTATCTGTAACTTCCAGAAGAGATTGTAACCTTTTCTTTGAGGTATTTGATCACTTCTGCAATGCTTTGATCGTGTTTTTGCTTCTAATTTCCTTTTACTGCTGAATCTGCCACTTAAACTGACTTTCTGATACATTCTTTAAAATGCATAGCTATATATTTAGTCTTCAAGTCTTAATCCCCATTGTTATGGATTATAAGGTAGTACTTACATATTTGTATCATATATGTACACATAGTTCTTAAGAAGCCTTGTAGTAAGTAGAGTCTAACAAAGTCTTTTTTTAAAATCAGGTAATGTGCTTTTACAGCATGATTTTTAAATCTAAGTAGTTAAATTCTTCACAGTCTTAATACATTGCTTCTAATAGTTTAGAGTACAGGTGAACTTTAAGTCAGTTAATTCCATTGTTTGTTTTGCCTTCTCTTAAAGCCTCTCCTATAAGCAATTACATATTCCTCATTTCTATGAGCATTTTCTTTCAAATGTTAATCCTATGAGATAATTTGTTCTTTGTACTACATGAGAGAAAGAAATGTAGGGAAAAATAAAAGTAGCAAAAGTGTGATTCTTAACACTTCAAGACAAGGGATTAAATTATATGGCTCCAAAGTCAAGTAACTGAAGAGAGACAAGGCAAAGTCTATATCTTCCAAAGCATTCTAACTTGCTGTCTTCTCAGAAAAATAACATGCCTAAAATAGAAATGTATCTATACAATCAGAGTAATGGGCGATATATTATAAATCAATATTTGCAACATCTATAATTACTATGCTGGGCATATTACAAGCACCTAGGATTAGTTCAGAAATTTAAATATTAAAGTAAAAAAATAATCCTTTCAAGTGGATTGCCTCATTGCAAAGGCAACAGTTTGGACCCAAATATCAGGAAACTGAAAACTGCATATGCCTAAGAATGATATGATTTGTATTAGAATTTTGTTTCTTATTTTGTCTACTTTTCCTTTGGGTTTATGGTATGTTTAACTTAGAAGGATGTTTAATTCCATGATGATTCTTTGCTTATAATTCTACATCTATGTATACTTAAAAATATCATTGTTCTAATGTGGTTTAAAATACCTCCTGTTTATTAGTATAATAAACACTTCTACAAACTACAAAATGAAAGCACTACTATTCTAAGAAGAAAAGATCCTTTGCTGTTAACCAATCAGATTAAAGGAATTAATTGAAGATTTTAAGAAACATCATATCTAAGGGGGATATTATCAAATGTAACAGTAGATGATAACCTTCAAAGAGTTTAAAACGTAGAAGAAATGAATACATGTTTAGGAAGATTATAGGATTATATATATATTTCAATAGATAAAGCAAATATCTGTTATGAAAGCCAATTTTTTAAAATTTTCTTACTGTTTAAAAAACATTAAAGTGCATTTTTTAAATAAGTGTAAATTAAAGTGCACTTCAAACTTCAGGGCATTTCATTACTTTAGCTTAGGGAAATATTTTTTCACACTGTCTAGCAGACTAATACCACTCACCTGAGTTTTCAGTTAGTGGAATTATTAAGCAATCTTCTATAAATTGGAACACTTCAGGAGCACTTCACAAATTTTTCTCCATGCTAAATTGATGCTTAAGAGGCAGTTTTAGTGTATCTAAAATTCCCTTAACTGTGTCAGTCAGGCCTGGAAAATTGTCCTCTAAATCACTTTCTTATGCTCCTTTTAAATGAAAACACTGTCATTGTTTTAATCTATAAATATAATAATCATTTCATCTGTAAGGAAGACTGTCCTTAAAAAATTACTATCATTTTGCCTTCTAAACTCTCTTAACTAAAAACAAACAAACAAAAGAAAAAATATGATTTTATTTAACTTTTTAATATGAGTAATTCCATAATTTACACATTAAGTGTGATAATTCATTTGATACAAAGAATGACACTATTAGCTCTATTAAATAAAGAAGAATATTCAACATTTTCTCACTCTGTATTCAATGCTTTTAATATAATTATGAACTTAGGGTGTTGTAAGTACTCTTCTGTATCCTCCATTCCAATCACTAAAATCATAGATGGAAGAAATAAATCTGAGAGAAATTGAATGGTTTTTCTAGGGTCTTCAGTCAAGATCTGAACTAGATTTCTGGGCTAGTAGTCTATGAACATTTTATTGGGTTTATGATTTTTATTCATAACTTCCCTAAAATGCCATAATAATAAATATAAAAGTTACAGTACACACATTTAGAACACATAGGCATATGAAGGCATGTTTGAACCCATATTTATTTTTTCCCATTGATTTAAAAGCCATCTGTCTTTGTAGGTGGAGGTGTCCATTATAACATATCAAAAGTGGTGAATTAGAATAAAAACAGTTTAACAAAGTCATGTAAGAAGTCAGTGTGGTTTATTTGAGATCAGAGTCCTGAAACTCTGTTATTTATTTAACCAAAACCAACTATAAAATCAAAAAGCCAAATCCACTGTGAAAGTTAGCCATACCAAGTGGGTCATCCCTGACATACTCAACTAAAACAGTTGAAGAGTCAAATAAAGAATGCTGCTTTATAAATATAAATATTATATAAATATAATCCCCTGCTTGCTGCACCTATAAGACTAATTTTACCCACTGACATCACTCACCAATCAGAACTTGACAGTTCTTCATAACCTTAGTAGCACCAATGAACTTTCTCGAAGAGAAATAAGTAACATTTCTTTCTTATAAAACCTTTAACCTTCCTCTTTCTTTTTTGGACATACCAAAGACAAACTGGTTAGTGTGAATTCCCCAAGATGTGATTATTTTCAATAAAACTTTTCTGAGATTCATTTATATATGGTGTTTGACTTCAATACCACTGTGGAGTATTTCTAGATAAACCAAATGATGGTGTTAATACAGCTACAAACTCTACCTCTGGGGGCAATGTGGAGACTTATCAGCAGCTTAGTCGTATGAATGTGGCAATTAGAGTGGTTGGATATGATAGTTTGAATGAACTATTAGAAGAGACTAAGAACTCAGTTCCTAAGAACTCAGTTAAAAATATGTGATTTACATTACAGTGTGGACCAGAATACCCAAAATTATGATCAAAGAGGAAATGATAAGTATAATCTGTGTTATGAAAATAGTAGAGATGGCCTGAATAAACAAAGATTACCTCCCTGGAGAATGCTAAGTTTTCAAGATTCTTCAGTGAAGAGATCCAAGTGCTCCCTTGAATTATCCAGGCTCTTTATTCCAAGAAATAGAAACTGACTCTGGACAACTTAGCCAGGAAGAGGATTGTGTGTGCCTGTGTGTGTGTGTGTGTGTGTGTGTATGTATGAGAGAGAGAGAGAGAGAGAGAGAGAGAGAACACTTTGAATAGTCCATGGAAAGCTCAGAAACCAAACTTGGAAAGAAAGGGAAACCCAGGGAAGAACAAAGCAGGAAGGGGCCCAGAGCAGCTGTTCTGTAAGGTGGTGCCATCAGTGGATCCCACCAGGGGACCTTGATGTGATGTCAACACCACAGAGAGCGCCTCAAACACACATGTGCGCTTCCTCCCAGATTTAATATCCAGGGTGCTAACAACATGTTACCCAAACTGGGTCCTCCACATGTTTGCTAGTCGGTCAGGGAGAGAGACTGTGAAGGAAAAGCTCTCTACCCCTGAACAAGACTGATCTAACATGAGATTATGCGTAAGTAGAAAAGTGGATATTGGAAAGAAAATACATTACAACTGTCCGATGCTTATATTAATTCTAAATTCTAACTTTGGCCTAAATTTGTCTCCATTCTTGGGTGATCAGGTTTGCCTCCAAATGGCCTCCATGCCTAGTGAACTGTAAACCGACTTGTTTGTAAACAAGTTCTAACCTAAGCATATACCTTTGTAAACAAGGAACCGAGTTTTAGCCATTCATAGCAATCAAACTCTCAGCCAATCTCAGGCTGGAAGTTGCCAGAAAATACCCAAATAAGGTAAAGGCCAAACTGCCAAAATATGTAATCCCTGTATGTCATTTCTTGTTTTCAGGTTATAAATATAGTCTATATACATAGCTCAGCATCTAGGGATTCAACCAATGACAGTCACACAATAATACAAAAAAAATACTAAAAAATAATACAAATAAACAATAGCACTCCGATTGTATTAGGATGAGTAATTTAGAGATTTAATTTTAAGAGCAGATTTATGTAGGTTATATGTAAATACTGTGCCATTTTATATCACGAACTGAAGCACCTGAAAATTTTGGTGTGTGGCCAGGTGTATCCCAAAAATCTGCTAAGGATAGCAAGGGATGGCTGTATAGCTTACTATGTTGGAAGCATGGGGGAAAGTATTCTGAACCATCATTGGTCCAGAATATTGCTGATTCTAGAATTTTATCTTTCTCAAATGAACTTTGTCAAGTTTAACTTGCCTTAGATTTTTTAATAATCTTTTTTTCTCAAAAATTATAAATTAACGACCTTTAGATTTATGAATTAGGAGAACTCACTTAACTCAAATATTCAATAAAAATAAACAAGGTCAGGATCAACCCTAGTACCCATTGACTTGACTATATACATACAAATACATATGTGTGTATTTATATGAACATTTATATGCATATATATTAGTATTTCAGCAATACAAATACATATACACATGTATTTCCATGTATATACATGTGTATATGTATTTGTATTGCTGAAACACTAATATACTATCAGCAAGATTAATCTAAATTTTAGTCATACATTAGTATAAATAATACATGTAGATTTAAAACATTTTGAAGATTTTCTAATGGATAATTGTAATAAAATTTTGTGTTTCCTTATTTAGAGAATGTTTAACTTTATGAAACTAAAGAGTATTTAATATTCATTTGGCACTAGAGCCAAGATGCCTGGGGTGAGTATTTGTACATGTTTCAAATGATACTATACACTGGTGTCATTTGGTCAGTTTTTGGTCAATGTTTATTGAGGCTCAATTCTTAATTGCCAAGTCTTGCAAGCAATTCAAATGCCCATCAACCCATGAATGGGTCAACAAATTGTGGAATACATAAACCATAGAATATTTTTCAGCCACTAAAAATGATGGAGACTTTACATCTGTGTGACAGGATCTCACCTGTGATACCCATTGTGAGGGTATATGACACACTCCCTGGATGAGGGGCTCTTGTACTACTGGAAGTGAAAAAAAATGTAACCTAACTTTGTACCCTCATATTATTTAGAAATAAAGAAAGGGAAGAAAAAAAAAAGCAAATGACACAATAGAAATTTGAAACATTGTTCTTCCTCTTTCCCCCTAGTAAATACCTCCTGGAAATACCTGCTGCTTCTTAGAATATTTTGTTGTAGACAGAAACATTGTGGTTTTAAATTTTGATCAGTTACAGTTTTTACTCTGTCTAACCCTGCTTTACTTCCATCTAGTATTTTTCACTGCAAAAACAAACGAACGTTCTGTAAGATCATAGAGGGAATAAACAGTAATTACAAGACTGGAAACAGTGATAGAACTTGTGAGTACAGGTAGGGAGGTTAGGAAGTTGTGACCCTAGTTTGACTAGGAGCCTAAGAAGTTGGGAGCAGAGACCACAGTTGACCTGGTATTCCATGATGCTACTGGACCACAGTTGACCTGGTATTCCATGATGCTACTGGTATGAGCACCCTGGATCCTCCTGCTGAAAGACAAAAAGAGATCAGGGGGACATTTTTAAATCGCCTTAAGAACTCGTGTTTCTAGAGTTTCTCTGGGTGTCTGGGGTGTCATAAATACAAAAGTTTAAGAAACCTTAGCAACATATCAACTAATACATGATACGTCCTTTGAATCATGTTCCTGGCCAGGATTGTCCCGACATCAGTTTGTCATTGGCTTTCCCCACTCCTGCCAATCCCCCAAGTTGTGGAATGTTTCTCATTTTCGTTCCTTCTCTTTTAATCTTTCAGAATCAGATATCTCTAAGTCAATCTTTATGGCAAAGTTTTAAGAATGTTAACCCAATCCCACTAAAGCAGTGGTTGAGACCAGCTGAGAGCTAGCTTTCTAAATATTGTTTTTCATTAAACAGGTAATTAAACAACAGCATCCAGAGGATGAAGAAGGAATTGCTCAACACCCAGGAGTGTTTGTTTAATAGTAGAGTGGTGAGATCTTTCATATGAGGAGTATATTTCTTGGTGTCCTTAAAAGGTTGCTTATTTTTCTTCCCAGCAGCAGGAAGACAACATGGTTGCTGTAAATGACCTAATCTTGCTAATTAGATCTTGACTGCTTTCTTCCTCTTGACTAAATTGTACACTCAGATAAATATCTATATGTGTATGTCCATGCACACACATACAGAATTACTACAAAGGCAAATGAGTATAAAAACAAATTTCTCACATCAATGCAATGAAAAATCTCAGCCTAAATTCATTGTCATTAGTCCTCATCTATTTAGACCTGAATATGCAAACTCAGGGAAGCCAATTATTGAGTACTTATGAGAAGGTGGTAAAATAAAACTCAAATGATATAGTGCATGAGCCCACAGCAAGGATATCTACACTTTAATGCTCAGCAGGACAAAACTCATTTTCTTTCTCTGAGTGCATTTCTTTTTCAAGTAGCTAAACATTCAGTAGTGGTACTTCCTCTTCTTCATAGTTACATCAGGAGGACATGAGTTTTGCAAAAATGCAACCAAAATTTCTCACTGTGCAACACATGGGGAGTGTCATTGCAGTGGAGTATCAAGGAATAAAATATGTGCTTCTATATTTTGCAAAAGAAGTTATTAGGGTGTAAGTAAATGTATCACCTTTTGTATTTAAAAACATAATTCTGTAGTCTCAATTTCATTTCTGAATCCTCAAGCCTGAGGATTTTCTCAACACACAACTTACTAAACAAAAGATTTGAGATTTAATTAGGTTGGTAATTTGAGTTTTTCAAATAATGAAACATGCTATAAATATTGTTTTTGAAATAATGAAATACGCTATAAAATATTTTGTTTAGAATGATAACGAATTATCTGCAACACAGTGGCTTAAAGCAGTAAGCTTTTATTACTGTTCATGATTTTAAGACGCACTGTGATATTTCTTGCTTCAGCCAAACTCACGCATGTGTCCGTTGTTTGATATGTTAGACAGATAAATCTCTGATTTTGACTCACTCACGTTTGTGAGTCAGCTGGCTGGTAGGCTGATTTAAGGTCTTTGGCCAGAGAAGTTGGGCTTTTCTATCACATGGCATCTTAAACCCTAGTGGGCTAACTCGAGCTTGTCCATATGACATTGCCAGATTTCAAAAACTACAAGTTCTTAGGGGCTCTGGGTCCTAGGTTAGAAACCATCAAACTGTTTTTCCACTGAGACATTGAATATAAAACACATAAAAATATGTATGTAATATATATATTTTATGTGTGTGTATGTGTAAATTGAACTCTGACCTGGTTTCTGTGGCAGTAACAGTCCAGGAGGTCAAACTACTATCTCTAGCAACCAGTTCAGGAAGCTAAACAATAATGCCTATTCCAGTCAGCCTCAAGCCTCAACAGTGATGACTTGATTATAGCTGACACCTTCTTTAATTTTTATCCTTACTTTCAACTGAGGGCAAATAGGAAAAAGCAAAATATGCACCCCTAGCTGCTCACATAGCATGTCTTGTTTCTAGGTGGCCTGCTTATGGCTTCCCCATGCCAACAACCTTCAATCAAGGCATATCTGAAGGCATATCTGACGCATTCCCTTTTTTATTATGAGGGATTTCTCACTTCTCTGCCTGCCTTTGTGTCTGCAGCAGTATGGAAGTAGCTGACTCCAGCAATCTCTGTAAAAAACAAGGTTTACTTATACTCATTTGGGAGGTCTTGATTTCCGTACCACATTGGTTTCTTGCCCAAAGGAAGTCGGAAAGCCAGCCATATTCAAATATTATGTGAAGGGTTTTACCCCTCATGGGAGTAACTCCAAAGTCACATTGTAGAAAAGACATTGATATTTGGAGGTGGTATTTTGCAGTTAAATCTATCACACCTACATTTGTGGGTAAAGTACTTATATTTAAGTAATATTGCATTTTGATGTTCAATTTTATGTAACTAGATTCTTTGATCCCTTAATTTAAAAATGACAAAGAGAAATTCCTCTAATTTTTGATATTTTAAGATTGTCTCAGATTAATGACTCAGTAAATTTTGTGGTTTTGCTCCTTTCTTTTTCCTAACAAAGTCTCTTAAATAATTTTACTAGTTTTGAGAAAATAATGATTCTCTGAAAAACTCATTCATATTATGTGGATTTACAGTAGCAAAGGGGATGCATTAAAAATTAATGCTAAGACATTGTTAGTTCTTACTCAGGAGATTCTGTCCCAATCAAACATCATCTCATGGCCATCTAACCTGCTTTCTAAGACTGCATTTTCTGTGTGTAACAGATTTCCATGCCATTGAACTGACAGCATCTTATAATGAACTTTGATTCTGAGCTTTGAAAAAAAAATAACAAGAACTAAAAACTTCACGGAGCAATTTTGTTACTGGGTAATATAGCACTTACTGCCAGAAAAGGGAAACAATTTTCTGACTGATTTGAAAGCTAAGGAAAAGAAAAAATTGGAAGAAAATACATCTCTGCAAATTCCTTCTTAATTGGGTAAGTGCAGTTAAACTTTAATAAAATAATTGTAAATCTTTCAAAATTCTTTGCCTCGGTGAAGACATTACTCCATTTCTTTCTGGGAAACTGAGATTTTATTTGCCCAGATTCATTGAATAACATTGTTTATGTATAAACATACCAGATTCAAAAGACTCATAGTTTCTGATAATATGGCAAAAACAGCAAACAGAAAATATTTTATGCACAATTTTTTTTTCTGGAGGAGGATCAAAACATATCTTATAAGCAGATGTAAATGCCAAAACAAAATTGCTCAAGTTAACTATGAACTCTGAGAATCAGATAAAACATAGTGTTTGATGTGTTATATACCCTGAAAATGTGAGGTTTAATTTGAAGAAAAAGCAATTACCCCAACTCTTTTTTTTAAATTAAATCATAGTTGCACCTCAACTCTTTAGAAGTTTTTCTACAACTTGAATATTTAAAATTTAAAACATTAATAGTTAAAAATCCTATGTTAATTTTAAAATATTTTATTGTTTATGTGACAAGTGTAATATATTCTTATAAAGAAAAATACAATGTATGTAACAGAAGAAAGTATAAACTCAATTTAAGAATCATATTAACTAACGCTACCAAAAGAGAAACATATTAATATTTTGCTGGTTAGTATTTCACACATTGTAAGCTATGTACATTTGTAAAAAGCATTCTTTTATTTAGCAAAAATGGACCATAGAATTTATAACATTTTAAATTTTCTCAAATATACCTTGCCAAACATTTATAAAGCAGTAAATATACTTTATATGTTTTTCTTTATTATGTTTGAAAGGTATATATATACCTTTATTTATATATATATATATATATATGTATATATATATACATTGTCTTCTAAGTAGACCTTTTGTTTCTGTCTCTTTTTCTTTATATTAACCACATTTATGAAAAATCTTGCATCTGTAATTCTCCTCTAATTTTCTTCTTATGGGAAATTATACAATTGTTATAACTTGTTTAATTATTACTTATGAATTAAGTTCTACATTCCTGCCGTTAATTAATTATGAATTTTTTCTCCATATTCTTTCCAATTAGAATAAAAATGGATTTATATTTGCATTATATATATATGTATAGGTATGAGTGTGTGTGTATATATGTGTGTGTGTGTGTGCATATTTCTTTGAATTGGGCAAGCACCAAACATGGAGATTTTTCAATAGTTATTTCTCTTAATTGAAATGAGCCACTTACATTCTAAATATATTTAAGTTTTTCATACTCATGGTAAATGCATTGTGTTAGTGTGTTAGATTTGTACATTCCTTTCAGAGATTAATTAAATCTAAAAATCCTGAGTATTTTATTTATTTATTTATTTTATTTTTAATTGTTTGGGATTCACTGAAGGTACAAAGAATTAGGGTACACTAATCGCATATGTTGGAGTCCCTCTTAGAATTGTGTTGTGCCCCCAACAGGGTGCCATGCAGCGTGACCCCATCCCCTTCTCCCCACTTGCTCATTCTCCTACCCACCCCTGTTTTAGCTCATCTGCTGCCTTCATATTAAAATAGAGCACATTGGATTCTTGTTTCTCCATTGTTTTGATGCTTTACTAAGAAGAACTAGAACCAAAAAAATTGTGTTGCCTTTTATCTTCCTAGAATTTAAAACTTGATTTTCTACATTTAAGGGGTTAACACTCTAGCATTTACCCCTCGGAGTTATTTCTCTCAAAATCATGTGCTAAATAATTTAATTCTTCCCTAAGTGACTTGCTATCATGAATAATATACTAAGTATTCACAAGCACCCAATTTGTCTACACTTAGGTTCCCCAAATAATGCAATAAACAACATTTATCTTTCCCAGTCCACGTTAAAGGATACTCCTCTGATCAAAGAAAGAAACATGTATGGAGTCTGAACTATTATGTCATCACAGTCAAAACTTTGAATTACTTGGATCAGACCAACTCGTTAAAGCCTCAATATGAAATGAAAGTGCAAAGAGGAATATGACAGAAATGTTCAATTAGAAAGTAGTAAGTTTTACATCCTTACATAAAAAATAAGTCTAGAAAAGAGTCAAAAATGTTTACATTTTTGAAGTCTTATGAGCACCTGAGTGGTAAGGAGATTAATCTATGTTAAATAGCCATCCCTTAGACGTCCAAAGCCCGAGGCAATGGCATATCAGCATATCAGCATATTACCTAAATGCTCACCAGTATGTCTGTGTTAAGTAGCAAAAAACAAAGAAATTTTTAAAAAGCAAAAACAAATTATGTTTATTTGGAGTGGCTTTATCTTTACATTGCTTGAATGATACTATTGAAAACATACTGTACCATAAAACCATTGTACAGTGCTTCCCATTCCAGTTATCTGGCCAAATTAACCCACGTGGGTTCCACATGATAGGCAACTTGTAGTATTTTCTAGGTTTACAGCTTTCATGTACCAGTTCTCTCAGTTCAGATACTGTGCTTGAACAACTAAAATGCATTTTAAAATTTAAGAACAATTACAACTAAACACAAATATGTATTGACAACTTTGGGAGACTGCTTGATCTGTGTTCCCGAGGACTTTCAGCTAATTCCTATGCTTTTTTTTTTTCCAATTGTTCCACTAATATGCTACATATAAAATGAAAAAAATTTGTTTTCTAGTCTGGAATCCAATTTAGGAGCATTCACCTGCTATAGTTGCTTACTTTCTATTAATCCGGAACAGTTCCTTGGTCATTCTTTGTCTTTTATGACTTTGATTTTTGGGAAGAGTACAGATCTTTTATTTTGTAAAATGTCCCTCAGTTTGGGTTTATCTAATGTTTCCCTATGGTAAGATTTAGCATAATGCATTTTGGCAGGAACACGGCAGAAGTGATGTTGAGTCGTCAAGGAAACTTACCAGGTGCACATGATCTTGACTTTTCCTATTACTAGTGATAATTCTGATCACACAATTAAAGTTTTTCCACTGTAAAATTATTTTTTCTGTCTCTATATGTGGGAGATACTTTGAGTCTATGTAACTTCCTATTCCCTATTAAACTTTTGTCTACTGATTTTATTTATTTTTTATTTTTTTATTTTATTTTATTTTTGAACAGTTTATTAAGAATTAAACAAAGGTATGATGTGATACAGTACAGTAATTCCTATGCTTTTAAAGCACTCAAAAAACATGCACCCACCCACTAAACAGGGGGAACACTTGCAAATCTGAGTAAAATTCGTAATCCCAATCTTCCTTAATGTCTAAAACACTGGAAAATATAAATCAATGAATGTCCCAGACCAGGATCTGGAAAATGGATAATAACTTTCACATCTTTCATTTGTTTTCCTTTAAGTTAAACCACAAGCTTTCCATCTTTTTTTTTTCTTGTTTTTTAGAGACAGAGTCTCACTTTGTTGCTCTTGGTAGAGTGCTGTGGTGTCTTGGGCTTATGTGCTTCACTTGCCTCAGCCTCCAGAGTAGCTGGGACTACAGGCGCCCACCATAACACTTGGCTACTTTTTGTTGCAGTTTGGCTGGGGCGGGGTTTGACTCCATTACCCTCGGTATGTGGGGCCAGCGCCCTACTCACTGAGCCACAGGCGCGACCCCACAGGTTTGCCTTCGAATAAGCAGATTCAAATCTCATTGTGTTTGATGGGCTACTTGAGCATAAAGCATTTGAAAGGCAGACAGACTGTATGGACTGAACAGTTGAACTGTTCTTTCTCCACAGATGGTATGTTCCCACGTTGAGGCAGGGATATTTGAGAATTAGCGGAGTTTGCACCATGTGTCAATAGCCAAAGATGTTCTAATTTATATGGAAAGAAATTGAAGTGAATTATTTTTTCTTATTTAATGTGAGTTATGTTCCTCAGCTAAAGATTAGCTGAAGATCTTGAAATAAATTGTGAATGCTCACTTCCTGAGACTCTAGAAGGTGTTACCATGCCATCCTTTATCATGCGACCTAAACAGTCTTCCCCAAAATGCCTCCGTATCAGGGCAAATGAACGAGTTGAGACCTGTGGAGTCACTTCTCCATAGACACTGCAATTTTCAGTAATCACTCTCTCAATTTCTATAAATTTGGTCTCAACCTAGTCCCACCATCCTGCATATTTGAGAAAAATAGAATGGTAAAGCCATTGCAGGCCTCATACAAAACTATCCAGGCTTGGAGAGTAAATTAGCACTACGTTCAATTTCTTTGAACCAACTTTGTCACTGGTGCAATGGTGTTTATGATACTGATGAACATTGCGTGCCTTGATGATGGCATAGATGAAAACTCCTGGTGTAGAGTAGGTCCTCAATAAACAGAACTTTTAGGGAGACAGTTTCAGAAGTCTAGGAAGAAATTTGGTAAAGAGCAAAAGCAGCAAGATGGCTCATGGGTAGGGAGACACATGTCATTAAGTCTGCAATGTCCAATTTCAGATTAAAAGTTTAGTTTGTTATGTTTCAAACGCAAAGCAGTAAAGTTAATCAAAGTATGCACCTAAATTATCAACACAGTTTTGCCATCTTAATGGTAGTTTGTCTATGCTAGTAGCAAAGAAGCCTGGCAAGTGAGTGGGCCATGCAATCACAAAAGGTGTTTTCTTCAGCTTATTGTAAAATGAGTATGTGCACACACACACACACATTCATAAGAAGTGGTCCAAAGCCTGAAAAAAGTGATAGTCAATTGGTGCAAGTTCTGGCAAATATGGTGGATGGCAGAGAATTTCCAAGTCCAGCTTTTGAGGTCTGAGCAGTGTTGTTTGTGTGGCCGTGTTTTCTTGCAAGAGGATTAGCCTGTCTCTGCTGACCAATCTCAGCTGCTTTATTGCATGCATCCTCATCGTGGCCAGTTGTTCACATTAGACATCCACTTCATCAATGGACCATGCTTCATGAAGCTGTAATGATTGTATTGCACCATTTGATTGTATTATACTGGTGCTGGACTACCAAACAGATACCATTATCTTTTTGTTATGAATATTTAATTATGGACTGTGTTTTGGCCCTTAGTTTTTACACAGTTATTGTACCAAAGGCTTGTGATTATCAAAAAGAATCTATTTTTTATCATACCTAACTATGTGGTATAGAAACAATTCACCTTTATGTTGTGACGGCAAAGAAGGCAAGCTTCTGGAAGATTACTTGTGACACTCATTTAATTCTTGTGGAACCCATCTATTCAGCGCCTTTACCTTGCCAATTTGTTTCACGTGGCCCCATATTGTCCCAAGAAGAAAGTCAGACCTTGCTGCTAGTTCATATGTAGGTCAAGGTGGATTCTCTACTGCAACAGTTTTCACTTCATCATTATCCAGCTTGGTCTCAGGTCGTCTACGTGGATCATTTTCAAGATTAAATTACCAGAACAGAACTCCTCAAACCATCAACACACTGTGCATTCATTAACCGTACACAAAAACTTCATTGATATTTCAAGATGTGTACACTGCATTGGTTCCATGGTGTGTGTCTCATATTTAAAAAATAGCATGACTTTTTTACTTACCTGTGGTTTCACAAAAGTTTCTCTAAAAAAGTTTAAAGAACAAACCAAACACATGAATTTGAAAGAATGAGGATGTATCTTCACGAGAATAAAAAAAAAAGTAGTGTTAAAGTGAAATGTAAGAAATACCAACTGTCAAACTTATTACATAAGGAAATTGGACATTTCAGACTTAATAACCTAGCACTTTTGAAGGAATTGTGTGCCACTGTGCAATTGGTCACTCTGCAAGATTATTTTTCATTTAGGAATGTTAAACCTGGTGTTCCTTCTTCTTGGAAAGGTTTTCCCAGCTTGGTTACAAGTCTCTGTTGAAGTGTTACCTGCTCAGGGAAGCCACACTTAGTTTTCTTATTCTGTTTTATTTTATCATCATTACCTGAGAAAATGGTCAATATTAATTTGTATCTGTGTTTGACAGAACATAAATCTGTGGTCACAGGCACCATTCTGTTTGTAAACTGAAAATAATGGAATGTCTCCCCATGCTCTTTGGCTTTATATACCAGGCCTCCTATAATCCTACATTTACCTTGAATTTATCATTGCATTTCTCTCTCTTTTCAGGTAAGAATAATGTCACCAACAAAGGAACAAGTTCCTATTCACACATTTTCTGAATAACCTTAAATAAAATGTGTGGCTTCTCCTTGGAGTATTCTTTAGTACTTCTATATCCAGATAATTCTTGTTAGCTATTGTTTTCATTTTAATGTAGTTAAAATATTAGCACACTAAATGCACATTGAAGATAAAGTGATATGAAGCATATTAACAAAAACAAAGGATTTTACAAAGATTACCTTTGCACCCATCCTCTTCTGATCATTCTTTGAGAATTAAACTTTTGCTTGTACAGACTGTTGTATTACTTTTCACCATCTTTCTATTATAAAAATTTAGATATGTTTCTTATTTTCAGATGAGGCTATAAACTCCTTGAAGACAATAGTTAAGTCAGATTATTATTGCTTTCTCATAATTATAGTTTCAAATTCAATGTCATTTATTGAAATGTAATGAAATGTAGCCATTCAAAATGTACTAAATGTTTAATAAGTGAATGATCAAGCATATTTTAAATAGAAACGACCGTGTTATTTCATGATATAACACCAGCTTAAATGCTGCCTCCACAATCTATGATCCTTATAATTCTAGGCAAGACTCTTCAACTTACATTATTTATATAATGGGGCTGAAATATTTTGTTGAAAGAATTGCTTGGATAACTCAATAAATGTTAGATATGAAATAAGTGTTGGTTCACTTTTTTTAAAGATCAGAATTGACTATCTTGAAAGTGGGGATTATATTCTTCCTATGACCTTCGTGAACATACTGAAAGTGTTCCTAAAATCTTCACCTTGAGTGGGAACTGCACAGCTTTATAAGCCCATTCCTTCCCAAATCCTTGGGAAACCTGAGCATCATTTTAAGGCTTTAACCAATTAACAATGTCTTTTAAGCAGGATTTGATACTTCTTTCTGACAGCACATGTTTCTGCAAACCTGGACACTTCTTATTTATGGTATAGCAGTCAGCTTTATGTATAAGTAAACACTCCCATATGTTTTTGAATACATGATTCCCAGAACAGTTACATATGTGTTTTCTATCCACTATACTTACAACGTTTCTCTAAATCAGTGATTCTCACATTTTTTGACCTTAAGAACCCTTTTCCATTAATAAAAAATATATGTGTCTTGTAAGGCTTAAAGAGTTTCTGTTCATTTGGTTACATGATTTATCTATATTATATAAAAATTAAAATCTTAATATATTGAGTGAATTAATAATATACATGTTTAATTCCCTTAAAGATAACAAATCCATTGTGTTAATAGAAATAGCGTATTTTCAGAAAATATAACTATTTTTCAAAACATAAAAACTAGTTCAAAATGTGTTTTATTTCATAGAGAAAGTGCAAATCTCTCTAATGCCTAGTTTTAGGGAACACAGCTGGATTTTTATTTTTGCTCTGCCTTTAATCTCTTGTGTTGCCTTGTGCTGCTTGAAGCATATTAAAAAAAAAAAATTCAGCCCCACACAGATAGTTGGAAAACACAGAATTTTGATGACTGTATTTTCAGATAATTGTGGGTATTGTTTGTGGATATGGCACTAATAATGAACAAACGTAGTTAGTTGAAGTTTTGTTGCCATATGGAATTTAAAACAATATTTTAAAATGATTCGGTTATTTTATTTTTATATATATATATATATATTTTTAATTGAATCATAATTGTGTACAATAATTCAATCACGAGGTACAGTGTGCGGGTTTCACATACTATCTGAGATATTTTCATCAACCTGATTGACATAACATTTATGAGATTTTCTCATTTACTATGTAAAAACATTTTTGATCCATATTTAGAAGTTTTCTCCTGACCCTTCAAATATGGACCACAAGTGTGATCTCACCCTTTATCTTCTCTCCCTCCTCCCTCTCCTTCCCATCCCTCCCTCTCCCTTTTCCCCATCTTCTTGTGTAATAATTGGATTGTAGCTTTCACTTGAAAGATATAAATTTGCTTCATATTAGGGGTGTATACATTGGATACTTTTTCTTCCATTCTAGAGATACTTTGCTGAGGAGAACATGTTCCAGTTCCATCCATGTAAATATGAAAGAGGATAAGTCACCATCTTTTTTTAAGGCTGCATAATATTCCATGGTATACATGTACCACAGTTTATTAATCCATTCATGGATCGATGGGCTCTTGGGCTTCTACCATGACTTAGCAATTATGAATTGGGCTGCAATAAACAATCTGGTACAGATATCTTTGTTGTAATGTGATTTTTGGTCATCTGGGTATATACCAAGTAAAGGAATTATAGGGTCAAAAGGCAAGTCTAGTTTTAGATCTCTGAGTATTCTCCAAACGTCTTTCCAAAATGGATATATTAGTTTGCATTCCCACCAGCAATGTAGAAGTGTTCCCTTTTCTCCACATCCA
>CAUYON010103093.1:0-33454 GCA_963573935.1 Arctocebus calabarensis
AACATAATGTATTAAAACCCTTTCTGTAGCATGGCGCTTGTAGCTCAAGCGGCTAGAGTGCCAGACACATACCCCAGAGCTGGCAGATTCGAATCCAGCGTGGGCCTAACAAGCAACAATGACAACTACAACCAAAAAAAATAGCCAGGCATTGTGGCGGGTGACTGTAGTCCCAGCTACTTGGGAGGCTAAGGCAAGAGATGGCTTAAGCCCAAGAGTTGGAGGTTGCTGTGAGCTGTGATGCCACAGCACTCTACCCAGGGTGACAGCTTGAGACTGCCTCAAACAAACAAAGAGACAGAAAACCCTTTCTACACTCTAATGTAAATATCCCTCTAAAATCCAGTTGAAAATTTTAGAAATAATAACTAAAGTCGAGGAATAGACTTTTTAAGTACTAGATTAGTTAGTGAGCCTCGTGAGAAAAAGAGCCACTGAGCTGCATTTTCAGATTATTTCAGGTATAAAAAAAGGGATACTTTAATTTTCATTTATATGATTCTTTACCTAATAGAAATGACATCTACAACTATTTTGAAGAATAGAAACACAACGTAACATAGCTGTGTTTCAAAGGAGAGATTTTATTTGGGACTTCTGCTTATATATCTCTTTTTTCTTTTGATAAACCCTGTCCTTTGCTTGCATAATCCATGGTTTCCTCCTTCAAACCCCAAGATCAAGGACCCAACACAGAGAAATTCTGGCTACAACAGGATTTTTAATATCTTTATAACAAAATGATTCTGATCATTCACTGACATTTTTTTAAGCACAAAAATTAATGCCTGGCACATGCTAGATACAAAATACATGATAGTTTCTCTTTCCTTCTTATACAGTGGGTGCCAAAAATATATACACATTTGAACAGATGTTATCTTTGTCTTACTTTTTGATGTTTAATTGAAGGTATTGTTACTGGTCAAGTGTACCTAGAAATGCTATGCAAATTGTTTTACCTATATAATTCATATACTTTTTGATTTTACTTCCAACAAGATCTTCTAAAATGTGTACAATTTTGTTTAGCACTTCCTGTATTTTATGCAAATCCCAGAATGTAAGCATTCAAGCAAGAGCATCTCACTTCGCAAAATTGCACTTTTTAAATGATCTTCATTTTAAATTTTAAGGGGCATGAGATAGTTTGATAAGCTCCTCTCTGATAATTTTGATGTTCTTTAAACATAAAGTTTTTCATTTTTAAATGGCTTCATATCCAGTGTGTTAATCATTGGGTGCTATTTATAAAAGAAAACAAAATTTCAGGACCCTCTAAATTTATTATGCCAACAAAGAACTTAACCCCTGGAGAGTGAGTGACATAGCATGTTTGCAACTTCTGCCTTTTAGATTATAGGTTAACTCTCTTCATTGTTTTTGTTCTGCAAATAACTAGGAGAGACAAGAGATAATACCTTCTCCCCTTTTGATCACTGATCTTTGTTACAGATTAATCACTTTCTTTATTGCCCTAAACCTAACTCAGAACAGATGGCACAAAAGACCCCAATACTGTTCCATGTTTAGTTTGGAATGTTTCCTATACCTTTTCCTAAAAGACCTCTTCAGCTAATCAGATCATTGTAACTATGCAGTAACCCTCATATAGAAAGAGGCTGAAATTCTGTTAAGCCTCCCTAAATTTTGTCTATATAAATAATTCTAAACACTTACACTCTGAAACTCTGACTTGTATTCTTTGGAATCTATATTCCTGGGGGGAGGAGCTGTCTTCAAACATTGTGCTTGAATAAATTTCTTTAAACTAGATTCTGACCCTTTTGACTATTTTTAGATTGACATAATTCTATGTTGGCAGGACTTTGATAGGAAAAAGGAGGAGAATTAAAGGTCAAGAAACAGAGATTGCCATCAGATTGAAGAGTGAGATAGGGGAGTTTCCAAGTTGTAGAAGGATTGTATTTGGAGGCCTGTCTGGATATGAGAAAGGAGGCTGAAAACATCTGACTAGCTTTCAGCATTGCTTGAATAAGAAGGGATATAATTCTAACTTATCTTGTTTAATCAGCTAATATGTCTGGTTAGATTGGCTTCTTGGGGCCCATTAGGCACCCCATGTATGAATATAAAGGAAGACTGTTGAGTCTCATCCAGAGAAGTTCTGGGCACCTGGCTGGTCTTGATAAGCGAGTGGAAGACCTATAAGAACAATGCCCCTCCAAGTAAGTGAGAGGTCAAAGATCAAAAATAAAAGATTATTCTGAAAGGTGAAACAAAGGAAACATTCCAGGTTCTGTGTGGGCAACTGTGGCCTTTATACCCACCTGGGTGAAGGTGAGCTGAGTTTGAGAAGGAAGTCAGCACGTAGATTAAAGTGTATGGGAATTGAAAGGGACGGAACTTTCCCTCTTTCCTGGATGGGACATTCTATGCATTCATGTTTTCCTGGGCCAGTTGGCTCTCTATGGGCGGGTACCTCCTCTTGACTCTCTCAGTAAGCCAGGGTCACAAGGTGATTTGGTTCCCTCTGGAAACTAAAACATGGCAACTTTTAACTTACTCTTCAGTTAATTCTCGGGAAATCCCACTGGATGGAAAATTCGAATAAGGGGGAACTGAATAATTGAACTCTGACTGTCTTTTTTATTCTAAAAATTTCCCTGAGGGACCCAGAGTGAGTCACACTCATCTTACCAAGAATGCTTAAATCCACCTAGAAACCATAACCCCCATACGACACAATATCATGACTTTTTTGTTTGGACCAGGACAATGTATTAATAAAACCTTCATGTGTTGATTGACAACCTTGCTTTCCTGAAATATACCTCTGCCCTTTAAACCCTGGATTGTAAGTTATTGGGAGTTTAGATGTCACACATCAGCTGCCCAGACTCCTTTCAAGGAGCAAGGTGATAAAAATGCCTCTTCTTCTTGCTGCAACTCTCAGCCTCGGTGTCTGACTTTCCAGATGAGTGGATTTCAGAGTGTTTGGTAATGTGGCTACTACTGAAAAATAATGCGAGCCTGCAATTTAATTTCAATTAATGTAGTTTATTCATATTCGAACAAATATAAATTCCTACACCCATCTGCAGAGGTATACACAGATGCATTGAGTTTTCCTTTTTCCTATTATTAGCAGAAGGTTTTCCTGATACTGGCATACTTTCTTTGACATTTTTCCTTAGATGATGATGGTCCCAATCTTGAGGAGGAGGATTATTAATGATGCAGTGTGAGTAACTTCACCCCCAAAATATGGCTCCCTGGTATAATGAGTACTTTGAATGAAAGGCCCTGAAGGATCAACAGATGCTGGAAGATTCCTTTGCCATTTACATAAATGGAAAGAAGCAACCACCCCGTTGCTTTTCCTTTCCCTCCCTGTTGTGTCTTTATCTATTGCAGAAAGGTAGGCCAAGAATATAACCACACTTGAACAGACTCTTTCTAAAGGTAACATCTAGATTTGTGGCTCATTCAATTTCCAAAGAGAACCATTTCCAAGTCTATCTCTGTTCATTGATCTATTTGTTATCTTCTCTCTCCCCCTGAAATAAGGCCACATAAATATCTAGGCCCTGTTGGGATGTGAGGTAATCACTGTGTGGTGAACCTCTATGTGTGTTTTAGTAAATTTGTATGTCATTTCTCCTTTTAATCTTCTTTAGTCAGTTGATTTTTCCATAGAACTTCAGAGAACAAAGGGAAACAAGGGGAAACAAGGGGCCTGTACATAAGGATGTTGTTTATCATTTTCAATAACCAGGCACTGTTCTCAGTGAACATATATGATTATACCCCTCCCCATTTAACTACGATATAAAAGTTAATAGTTAAGTAACATATATTAAAATGAGCACTGAGTTAGAGGTTTGTCTTTAGTTACTGTATTTCATGACCTATAAGTCGTTCATCCTGAGGTACAGTAAGTAGGATTTCTCCAGGGTGAAAGATTTCTGATCCAGGTTCCGAAGGAAGAATAGGAGGTATCCGGGGCACAGGGTAAGGATAACAGAGTCTGCGGCAAAGGCAGTGCCTTGAGCAAAGATTCAACACAAGGAAAGACCATCATACAGTTTTTAAACTGCAAGTGATTCAATTTACTTAGAATTCAGAGCTCTAATAGGATAATGAATAAAGTTGATACAGAAATAGAAAAGACAACTTCCTTTCTTTCCTCTTCTTTCTACCTGTTTTCTTTCCTTCCGTATTTTCCTCTTCTCTTTCTTCCTTTCTCCCCCTCCTTTTTATTTTCTCTCCTTCCTTTCAGTATGACTTGTTCTGAAGATTAACAAGAATCTCTCCCCCATACTTCGACTTCTTTAAGTCAAAGAATCAGCTCTGATCTTTGTCTTTGTGGGATAAGGGGATCCCCTAATATCTTTATTAGTGTGATTATTTTTATTGTATTTTTCTACTCTTTTGCTATTTCAACTAAATGTGATTTATGCATAGGAAAGTAATTGAAAACTATTTTAAGAGTTTATTCTGTATTTTATGAGACATTTGCCGCTGCCCAAGCTTCTTCCATTAGCAAGTTCCCAGGCTACTTTCTAGGGGATTTAGTTCCGTTCTGTAACAATGCTCACTGACTTTCTCATTTGCCCTTAAGCTCCTTGGCCTAGTGACACACCACTTTAAGCTTAATCAGACAGAAAAATCATAAAAGCTCCTGGTCTTAAGTGACCACTTTGACCCTTTTCCCTGAAAGCACAAAGAGAAGAAATTTTCCTATTTTGTGCTGTTTGTATGTGATTCTACATACCTGTGTGCTGTGCTTATTTTAAATCCAGTGTGACCCAAATTAAAGCTGCATCTGTCCGTGGGAAAACTTTGCTGCCGCTGTAAGCAATCATTTCTAGTAGCTATCTCCTTGAGGGTATAATTTTCATCATAAGTTTTTTGAAGAGAGGCAAAAAAGATAGGAGAAAGTCTCAGAGAAATGCTTACTAGAGGCTTGATTAAAAACGGATTTGAGTTTGGCTTACTTAGTAAAGCCATGGTTCTCCAGTAACAAGCGTTCTTAAGACAAGCCGGTGGACTTCTCTTCCAATCCGGCCCTGGAAACCCTGTGTCCTATCTCTCGTATTATCCCATCCATGCGTAGTTGGATGTCTCAATTTGTGATATAAGACCCTGTAGATATATTTACTTTTTCTAATGGCTACATGAAATTCTCTGAACTTTTAGGACCATTTTCTCTTAATATGTGGCTGCTGATAATCTATTCTGACTGATTATCTGATGTGAGTGAGCTGAGACACTTGAGCTGAATGATTAGGGCAGAGCCCAAGCATGGAATGTGTGATGAGGAGAAAGATTTTCAGTTTTCTCTTGCTGTGAGTACCTGTGAGAGCAGAAAAAGCCTAGGACCTTTTCCCATCTAGACCTGTGACTGAGTATTGCTGATTTGGTATTTTGAAATGCTTAACTATGCTTCTATGACATTTTAAATTATTTTTCAGCAATATCCTTTGGTTGAAAACTAAATATCTCTCAGTTTGTTTGTAAGACTCTTTCAAAATAACCCCCCTTCCAATGAGTGTTTGTTAATAGCTGAATACAGGTGTTTTGGTCAGACTGATTATTTAAACCTTCTAGGATATTCTGTACTTGAAGAAAATGTATATGCTGTGGAGAAATAAGCAAACAAAAACATTTTAGACAGAGAGATAAGAGTTTCTACTTTTTGGTTGAAATATAAATAGGACTTTCAGAGATGCTGGCAGAAGCAGTGAAATCAAAGCTGCAGCATCAGTGCTAGTCAGAACTCTCTCTGAATATGGAGTGATGTTGTGAAGTAAGGAATTGACTTTGGGCCCTGTCTAGCTCCTGGGAAGCAGTCTCTAAAGCCAGTGCCTCACCTGATAAGCCTGGCTATACTTACCAGGTAGCTTCGGGTCCTGCCATGTAATCTATATTAATAATGTAATTTCTCACGGTGACCTTATGTCAGGCAGCAGCAGTGTGATCTCTGCAGGGTCTGGAGACTAGTTCCATGGGCAGCTAAGCATGTCTGCATTATATCCCTATACCCCTGTTACCCATAAAAACTTTTAAGACCAAGGCTTGGATGAGCATCCATAGTTGACCATAGTTGGGGCACATTGAAGTATGTTGTTGCTGGAAGAAGAAATCCCTGTCCACACACACACACACAAATAATAATAATAATCAGAAACTTGTACCTGAAATTCTCCTAGGCCCTAAATCAGGAGTCCTCAAACTAGGGCCCATGAGCCTCATGCAGCCTGCCGAGGACACTTACCCAGCCCGATGGGGGTTTTTGCCATTGCTGCCTGTCCTGCTCAGCAGCCGACTGGTCCTGGTCTGCAGTGTGCATGTGTGGAATGTGCGCCCCACTCTCTGACTCCCTTCCTTCTCTCTGTCTCTCGACTCCTCTCAGTTTCGGGTGAGACTGAGACTCTTGATCAGAGGAGTCACAAGCTTGCCAGTGCAGAGCCTGCTGCTGCCTGAGGACCGATGTAAGAATAAGTTAGGATTTTTTTTTATTTTGAAGTTAGGAGGTCTTTTTTTTTTTGCAGATAAGAGGCTTTTTTCTTTTTTTTTTTCATTTTAAATATTTTATTTATATTTGTTCCCAGTTTTTGTTTGTTTGTTTGTTTTGTTTTGTTTTGTTTGCAGTTTTTGGCAGGGGCTGGGTTTGAACCCACCACCTCTCGTATATGGTGCTGGTGCCCTACTCCTTTGAGTCACAGGCACCCCTCCCTCATTTTGTTTTATTACTTCAAAATAAGATATGTACAGTGTGCATAGGAATTTGTTCATAGTTTTTTTTAAAACTATATTCCAGCCCTCAAATGGTCTGAGGGACAGTGAACTGGCCCCCTGTTTAAAAAGTTTGAGGACCCTGCCCTAAACTATGTACCTCTTCTCAATGTTGATTTTTGCTTGTGTCCTTTTGTTGAATTAAAGTTTAACAATAAGTTTAATTGTTTTACTGAGTTCTATAAGTCCTAGAAAATCATTGAAATTGAGAGTGGTTTAAGGAAACCCAGAAACTATAGGTGTTCTTCTTTCAAGATTAGGAACTTTTCCTGTGTTCTGTCTGGGACCCTGCTATTATTCTTATCATAGGATTTATCACAATGTATTTTCATTGCTTATCTGTTTGCTGGTCTCCTTCAATAGATTGTTCCATCCATAAAGCCTGCTTCAATTTCTTATGTCTAACACATGATGTGGTGCATAGGAAGCCCTCAGTACACATTTGTTGAAATGCAGGGAGAGGGAGCAAACTTCTCTTTGGGCAAAGGCAATTCTTTACTTTGTAACATTGCCATGCAATCAGAGGGAACGTGTTCTGCCCAGCCTGATTTTGTGTCTTTGTTTCTTCTACTTCTGGCTGGAATCTCCATGTTATCTATCAAAGTGTTCTTCCTTACCCTGCTGATTTTG
This sequence comes from Arctocebus calabarensis, assembly GCA_963573935.1. Taxonomy (NCBI): domain Eukaryota; kingdom Metazoa; phylum Chordata; class Mammalia; order Primates; family Lorisidae; genus Arctocebus; species Arctocebus calabarensis. The sequence goes on from CAUYON010103093.1 coordinate 7,393, forward strand.
TTCCATATTTCAATCTTTTTTTCTTTTTTTAAATTATTATATTTTATTAAATCATAACTTTGTACATTGGTACATTTGTGGGGTTCAGGGTCCTGTTTCAATATACAATGTGAAATGCTTACATTGAACTAAGTAACACATCCATCACAATTATACTTATTTCTTAATAGTTTTGAAATGTACCATTGCCTCATAGCACATTAGGTGAGGTCCCCCCAAATGTACCCTTTATCCTCCCATATCCCCCCTCCCCTCCCCTCTCTCTTCTCTTCCCTTCTACTTTCTGAACTATAGTTATATTTTCCCATTCATATGAGTGTGTAGGTGGTTATATATTGATTTCATAGTAGTATTGCGTACATTGGATACTTTTTCCCCCCATTCTTGAGATACTTTACTAAGAAGAATGTGTTCGAGCTCCATCTAGGTACACATAAAAAATGTGAAGTCTCTTTTTTATGGCTGCATAGTATTCCATAGTGCACATAGACCACAATTTGTTAATCCATTCATGGGTCGATGGGCACTTGGGCTGTTTCTGTGTCTTGGCTATTATGAATTGGGCTGCAATAAACATTCTGGTGCAAATGTCTTTGTTGTAAAATAATTTTTGATTATCTGGGTATATACCTAGTAGAGGAATGGCAGGATCGAATGGTAGGTCTACTTTTAGTTCTTTGTGCATTCTCCAAACTTCTTTCCAAAAAGGTCATATTAGCTTGCAATCTCACCAGCAGTGTAGAAGCGTTCCCTTCTCTCTACATCCTCACCAACATTTGTAGTTTTAGAATTTTGTGATGTCGGCTAATCTTACTGGAGTTATATGATATCTCAAAGTGGTTTTGATTTGCCTTTTCTTCTGATTAAGAACGATGTGCATTTTTTCATGTGTTTGTAGGCCATGAGCCTGTCTTCATCAGAGAAGTTTCTGTTCAAGTCTCTTGCCCACATAGAAACGGGGTTACTTATTCTTTTCATGTTGATTAGTTTGAGTTCTCTGCAGATTCTAGTTATCAGACCTTTGTCAGAAGCATAACATGCAACAATCTTCTACATACTGAAGGTTGTCTATTTGCTTTACTTACTGTGCTCTTGGCTGTGCAAAAGCTTTTTAGTTTTATCAGATCTCAGGAATGTATTTTTGCTGTTGCTTCAATACCTAAGGGGGTTTTCCTTGTAAAATATTCTCCCAGGCCAATTTCCTCATGTGTTTTCCCTGTACTCTCTTCTAGTATTTTTATAGTTTCATCTCTTAAGTATAAATCCCTTATCCAGTGAGAATCAATTTTTGTTAATGGTGAAAGGTGGGGGTTCAGATTCTGTCTTCTACAGGTCGCCAGCCAGTTCACCCAGCCCCATTTATTAAATAGGGAGTCTTTCCCCTACTGAATATTTTTGAAAGACTTGTCAAAGATCAAATGATAATAAGTAGCTGGGTTCATCTCTTGGTTCTCTATTCTATTCCATAAATCTACCTCTCTCTTTTTGTGGCAGTACCATGCTGTTTGATCACTATCAATTTATAGTCTAGCCTGAAGTCTGGCAATGTAATGCCTCCTAATTTGTTCTTATTGCTGAGTAAGGTATTTGCTATTCAATTTTTTTTCTGATTCCATATATAACGAAGTACTATTTTTTGAAGTTCTTTAAAGTATGACAATGGTGCTTTTTTTTTTTTACATATACATGTGTTTATTAGGTTTCCACTTTTTGCCTTCATAGAATTTAAGAGGCTTAAAATTTAATAACAATAACAATGTTTAAGATAAGAACTAGTAACAAAAACCACATAAGAATGAATGAAGATAAATACATTCAGAAAAGAAAACAGACGATTATTACATCGAAATATTAAGCAATATTAATAATAATAATGCCAAGAAAGTAATGTTCACATTGTCAAATAAGAGTATGTCTATTATGGAATGCTTTGATTCTGAGGCTCAGTATGAAGTCATCAGTTAACTTCTTATTTTTCTTTCAAAGTCTCAAAAAATAGACAACTAATATTATATAAATAAAAGTAAAAGTTTCAAAAACCAGATCATGCCAAATCTTATAGACAATAGAAAAAGAAGAAGTATTTCAAAATCATTCTACTTGATCTGGATATACCTGATATTGAAATTAGAGAAAATATATTGTTATAAAGGGAAGTTACAAGCATATTTCACTTATAAATAAGGGTGCAATATCCTAAACAACATATTGACAAATTGAATTAAAAATTAATGTTTAAGTAATGTACTTTGATCAAAATTGAATCCAATTTATGTGAAAATTAGTCACTATTTTCTTTTTTTTTTGTTGCTTTCTTTCTTTCACACCCACCCTCCTCTGTCTGTCTGCTCTCTCCTCCCCCCATGCCCCACTGTGTCATTAATTGTCATCAAATCAAAGTTAAATACACAGGATTCATGCTTCTCCATTCCTGTGATGTTTCAGGAATAATGTGTTCCACCTCCATCCAAGTTAGTACAAACGCTGCAAAGTCTCCATTTTTTTTGATGGCAGAGTAATATTCCATGGTATACATACACAATAGCTTACCAATCCATTCAGGGGTTGAAGGACATTTAGGCTCTTTCCACATTTTAGCAATTGTAAATTGGGCTGAGATAAATAGGGTAGGATGAGTGTTTTTATAATAAAATTTTTTTTTTTCTTCTGGATAGATGCCCAGTAATAGGATTACAGAATCAAATGTGAGGTCTAGGTTGAGTTCTTTGAGCTTTTTCCATACTTCCTTCCAAAAAGGTTGTATTAGTTTGCAGTCCCACCAGCAGTGTAGAAGTGTTCCTTTCTCCCCACAGCAACCATCAGTACCAGCATCTGCAATTTTGAGATTTTGTGATATAGGCCATTCTCACTGTAGTTAGATGGTATCACAGGGTGGTTTTAATTTGTATTTCTCTGATACTTAGGGATGATGAGCATTTTTTCAAGTGTTTACTGGCCATTCGCCTGTCATCTTTAGAGAAGATTCTTTCTATTCACCTCTCTTCCTCATTGTTGTATGGGATTGTTGTTTTTTTTCTTGTAGATTAATTGAAGTTCTGAATAGATCCTGGTTATTAAACTTTTGTCAGATTCAAAATGCACAAATATCTTTTCCCATTGGGGAGGTTGTCTGTTTGCTTCAGTTGTTGTCTCCTTGGCTGTACAGAAGCTTTTCAGTTTAATTAAGTCCCATTTGTTTATTGTTTCAGTTGTTACTATTTCCATGGCAGTCTTCCTCATAAAATCTTTCCCCAGGTCAATATCTTCTAGTGTTTATCCAATTCTATCTTTGAGGATTTTTATTTCATGCCTTAAATTTAAGTCCTTTATCCATTTTGAATCAATTTTTGTGAGTAGAGAAAGATGCGAATCCAGTTTCTGTTTTTTTATATATGGATATCAAATTTTCCCAGCACTATTGATTGAATAGGGAGTCTTTCCCCCAGTGAACACTCTTGTTTGGTTTATCGAAGATTAGATAGCTATAAGTTGTTGGTTTTATTTCCAGGTTTTCTATACGATTCCAAGTATCTATGTCTCTATTTTTTGTGCCAGTACCATGCTGTCTTGACCACTATGACCTTGTAATACAGCCTAAAATCTGGTATGGTGATACCCCAGGCTTTGTTTTTATTACTAAGAACTGCCTTAGCTATACGGTTTTTTTTCTGGTTCCATACAAAGCACAGAATCATTTTTTCCAGGTCTTGAAAGTAGGATGTTGGTATTTTAATAGGGATGATGTTGAATCGGTAAATTGCTTTCTGAAGTATAGACATTTTAACAATGTTGATTATTCCCAGCTATGAGCATGGTATGTTTTTCCATTTGTTAAAGTCCTCTGCTATTACCTTTATTAGGGTTTCATAATTTTCTTTATAGAGGTCTTTCACTTCTTTTGTTAAGTATATTCCTGAATATTTCATTTTCTTTGGGGCTATGCTGAAGGGAGTGTGTCTGTGATTAACCTCTCATCTTGACTGTTGTTAGCACATACAAAGGCAACTGACTTGTGGATATTGATTTTATACCCTGAGACATTATGGTATTTTTTGACGACTTCCAAGAGTCTTGTAGTTGAGTCTTTGGGGTTCTATAGTATAAGATCTTATCATCAGCAAAAAGGGGGAGTTTTACCTTCTCTTCACCCATCTGGATATCCTTTATTTTCTTGTCTTGTCTAATTTTATTGGCTAGAACTTCAGCACTATTGAATAGCAATGGTGACAGAGGACATTTCAATTTTAAATGCTCCCAGATTCTTGAAACAGACCTTACTTAATCTGAGCAATATGATATCCTATAACACCATAATAACAGGGGACTTTAACACCCCTCTCTCAGAGCTGGACAATCCTATAAACAGAAATTAAATAAAGATATTAGAGATTTAAAAGAGACTTTAGAACAACTGTGCTTGACAGATGTATATAGAATGCTCCATCCCAAATATGTAGAATATATATTCCTCTCATTGTCCCATGGAACAGTCTCCAAAATTGATAATTTCCTAGGACACAAAGCAAACCTCATCAGAATCAAAAGAATTGAAATTCTACCTTGCGTCTTTTCAGACCACAAGGCACTAAAAGTGGAACTCCACTCCAACAAAAATGCTCAACCTCACACAAAGTCATGGAAGTTAAACAACCTTATGCTGAATGGCACTTGGATGTAGGAAGAAATAAAAAAGGAAGTCATTAACTTCCTTGAGTATAACAATGAAGACACAAACTACTCAAACCTATGGGATACAGCAAAAGCAGTCCTAAGAGGAAAATTTATCATTTTAGAAGCCTACATTTGAAAAACAGAAAAAGAGCATATCAATAAACTCACAAACCATCTTATGGAATTGGAGGAAAAAAAAAGAACAATCTAAGCCTAAACCCAGTAGCAATAGAAATATCCAAAATTAAATCAGAGATCAATGAAATTGAAAACAAAAGAATCATTCAGAAATAATGAAACAAGGAATTGGGTTTTTTTTAAATAAATAAAATAGATAAGCCTTTGGCCAGACTAACTAAAAATAAAAAGGTAAAATCTCTAGTAACCTCAATCAGAAATGATAAAGGGGAAATAACAACTGATGTCACAGAAATACAAGAGATTATCTTTGAGTACTACCAGAAATTTTGTGCCCAGAAATTTGACAATGTGAAGGAAATGGATCAATATTTGGAATCACACCCTCTCCCTAGACTTAGCCCAAATGAAATAGAGCTCCTGAATTAAAACAAATTTCGAGCACTGAGATCAAAGAAACAATAAAAAATCTCCCAACAAAAAAATGCCCTGGTCCAGATGGCTGCACACTAAAATTTTATCAAACTTTCAGGGAAGAGCTTTTTCCTATACTAAAGAAACTATTCCAAAAAATTGAGGAAGATGGAATCTTTCCCTATACGTTCTATGAAGCAAATATCACCCTGATACCAAAACCAGGTAAAGACCCACCTAAAAAGGACAATTTCAGACCAATTTCACTAAGGAATATTGATGCAAATTTCTCAACAAAATCTTGGCCGATAGATTACAGCTTATCATCAAAAAAGTCATGCATCATGATCAAGTAGGTTGATCCAGAGACCAGAGACGCAGGGATGGTTTAATATTCAAAAGTCCATAAACATTATTCACTGTATCAACAGAAGCAAAACCAAGGACTATATGATCCTCTCAATCGATGCAGAAAAACGTTCGATAAAATTCAGCATCCTTTTCTAATTAGAACACTGAGGAGTATATGTACAGGCGGCACATTTCTTAAACTGATCGAGGCTATGTATGACAAACCCACAGCTAATATTTTACTGAATGGAGTAAAACTAAAAGCTTTTCCTCTTAGAACTGGAACCTGACTATGGTACTTTAATAGGGATTGCCTTAAATCTGTAGATTGCTTTGAGTAGTATGCACAGTTTAACAATGTTGATTCTTCTCAGCCATGAATGTGGTATGTTTTTCCATTTGTTAACATCTTCAGCTATTTCTTTTCTCAGGGTTTCATAATTCTCTTTGTAGAGTCTTTCACATCCTTTGTTAGGTAAATTCCCAGATATTTTATCTTCTTTGGCACTATTGTAAAAGGAATAGAGTCCTTGACTATGTTTTCAGCTTGACTATTGTTGGCGTATATAAAAACTACTGACTTGTAAGTATTGATTTTGTATCCTAAGATGCTGCTGTATTCCTTGATCACTTCTAAGAGTTTTAAAGTTGAGTTCCTGAGTGAGAGTTTGATCTCCTCTGACCCTATTTGGATACCCTTGATTGCTTTCTCTTTCCTGATTGTGATGGTTAAGACTTCCATTAATATGTTGAATAGCAGTAGAGACAGTGGGCATCCTTGCCTCATTCCTGATCTAAGTGGAAATGTTTTCAATTTTACACCATTCGATATGATATTGGCTGTGGGTATGCTGTGGATGGCCTCTATCAGTTTGAGAAATGTCCCTTCTATGCCTATTTTTTTAATGTTCTGGTCATGAAAAGATGCTGGATATTATCAAAGGTTTTTTCTGTGTCAATTGAAAGAATCATATGGTCTTTGTTTTTTATTTTATTGATGTGATGTATTACAGTTATAGATTTGTGTATGCTAAACCAACCCTGTAACCCTGGAATAAAGCCAACTTGATTATGGTGTATAATTTTTTTGACGTGCTGTTGAATTCTGTTTGCCAAGATCTTATTGAATATTTTTGCATCAATGTTCATTAAAGATATTGGTGTATAATTTTCTTTCTTTGTTGGATCCTTTTTTGGTTTGGGGATCAGGGTGATATTTGCTTCATAGAATGTGTTGGGAAGTATTCTTTCTTTTTCTATGCTTTGGAAAACATTGTATAATATGGATACTAGTTCCTCATGAAAGGTTTGATAGAATTTGGATGTGAAACCATCTGCTCCTGGACTTTCCTTTTTTGGGAGATTTCATATTGCTGATGCTATTTCAGTGATTAATATAGGTCTATTCAAGGTTTCTAATTCGTTCTGGTTGAGTCTAGGAAGGTGGTATGCTTCCAGGTATTGGTCCATTTCCTTCACATGTTCATATTTCTGGGAATGGAGATTTTTGTAGTAATCATTCAAAAAAAATTTTTTTTTTAATTTCTGAAGTGTCTGTTGTTATTTCTTCTTTGTCATTTCTGATAGATGATATTAGAGATTTTACTTTTCTATTTTTTGGTTAGGTTGGCCAACGGTTTATCAATTTTGTTAATCTTTTCAAGAAACCAACTTTTTATTTTGTTGATCTTCTGAATGATTCTTTTGTTTTCAATTTCATTTAATTCTGCCATAATTTTGGTTATTTCTTTTCTTCTGCTGGCTTTGGGGTTGCAATGTTCTTTCTTTTCCAGTTGTTTGAGATGATCCATTCAGTTGTTGGCTTCCTCTCTGTTTTCTTAATGAAGTCTTCCAAAGCTATAAATTTTCCTCTGGGGACTACATTTGCAGTATTCCACAGGTTTTAATAATTTGTGTCTTCATTATCATTTTGTTCCAAAAATTTGGTGATTTCCTTCTTAATCTCATCTTTGACCCAGCTAGCATTCAGCCTTGGATTATTGAGTTTTCATGACTTTGTTTGAGTATGAAGATTCCTGTTGCTGTTGAGTTCAACTTTCATTCCATGGAGGTTCAAGAAAATACAATGAATTATTTTTATACTTTTAAATTTGCTGAGGTTAGACTTGTTTTCCAGGATATGATCTGTTTTGGAGGATATCCTGTGGGCTGATGAGAATAATGTATATTCAGTTTTGTTAGGGTGAAATGTTCTATAGAGGCCTATAAAGTCCATTTGTTCTAGGATCAGGTTTAAGTCTAATATTTTTTTGTTAAGTTTCTTCTTGGAGGATCTATCCAAAAGTTTCCAACTATAACAGTGCAGGAAGATATCAAGTTGTTCATATTCATTATGAATTGAGGAGCATTCTGGTAGGGTACATGAATGTTAATTATAGAAATCTCTTTATGTTGGGTGATTCCCTCGACAAATATGTATTGACATTCCTTATTTTTTCTTACTTTTGTTGGTTTAAAGCCAATTGTATCTGCTACTAAAATTGCAACCCCTGCTTTTTTCTAGTTTCCATTCGCCTGTTTTGTACAAGTCCATCCCTTCACCTTGAGTCTATTTTTCTCCTTTGAGGTAAGGTGAGATTCTTGTATACAACAGATATCTGGTCTGAGTTTATGTATCCAGTCAGCCAGCCTGTGCTTCTTTAAAGGACAATTTGAACCATTCACATTAATTGAGAGAACTGATAAGCCTGGTTGTGTTTTGGGTGTCATGATTTTCAGATGTGCAATGGAATTTTTTTTATTATTATTTACAGTTTTTGGCTGGGGCTGGGTTTGAACCTGCCAGCTCTGGTATATAGGGCCAGCACCCTACTCCTTTGAGCCGTAGGCGCCATCCTGCAGTGTACATTTTTAACCCTTTCACCGCTGTGGAAGTTGGGTTTGGTTAAAAAATTTCTGGGTGAGTTTACTTTGGAGGTAGAGAATTGCACTGGTCATTGTGGAGGATGCATCAGAGAATATCCTGGAGAGCTGGTTCAGTTATGGCAAATTTCTTCAACATGTGAATGTCATTAAATAATTTGATTTCTCCATCACAAATGAAACTCTGTTTAGCTGGATACAGGATCGTAGGCTGCATGTTTTTTTGTTTTAGGAGATTGAAGGTCAATGACCATCTTCTTCTCACTTGAAACATTTTGGCTGAGAGATCTGCAGTCATTCTGATACTTCTCCCACTTTTAGGTGATGCTTTTCCTACATCTGGCTTCTTGCAGAATTTCTCCTTTGTCTTAAATTTGGCAAAGTTAATCACAATGTGTCTAGGAGATGCTTTATTTGGATTGAGTCTTGCTGGGGTTCTGATACTGTCTGCTATCTGAAGTGCTGTATCTCTTGCAATGCTTGGGAATCTCTTAGAGCATCTGTACCTTTAGGACCATCCTCTTCTCTGTTGGGAATTCCTATAAAATGAATGTTTGATCTTTTGGAATGATCCCACAACTCTCAGGGAATGATCAGGTTTTGCTCTCCATTTGTCTGCCTCTTTGGGTGTTTAGGAATGTTCTAAAGATTTGTCTTCAGTTTCAGAGATTCTTTCTTCTGCTTGGTCAACTCTATTACTGAAGAATTCTACTTATTTTGGAGCTCCTCAAATAACTTTTTCGTTTCCTTGAGCTCTGCTATCGCTTTTCTCATTATGTCTATATCTTTGATGACTTGGGCTTTGAATTCATTAATTTCTTGATACCATTTTAGAATTACTCTTTGGAATTCATTTTCAATTTTTTCTTCCATTATATTTATCTTATTTTCCATCCATATTCTGAATTCAATTTCTGACATTGCTGCCATTTGTCTATGCATGGCACATTCAGTTGTATCTCCTTTGTCATTTCTTGGGGTGGGGGGCTGATCTACTCTGATTATCCATGTTGCCAGAGTTCTTCTGTTGGATCTGCCTATGTTTATTTTCCACCATTTTTTATTAGAACTGGTAGGGTGAGATTGAATTGGGGTTCCCCTTACCAAAGGGGTAAGAGATAGAGCTAGCCCCTTACCAAAGTGCTGGGCTTTGTAATTGTGGCTTATCTCTTACAACCTTACAAAGTCCCTTTTCAGAGTTTTACCGGAGACTTTGAGGACCTACTTGGTGACATAGTGCAGGCTAGCTCTGATTTAATATCAGCCAAACTCTACCCTATCCTAAGAAACCACAGTATTAGGTTTAAATCTCAACTATGAAGAGGTACAAACAGCTGCGGTGTCCCTGCCCTCACCCTTCAGTTCTTTTCCACTACAGAACTTCGAGAGTGAACCTCAGAATGTCCCCAAGTGGACAGCCCCAGACACAGTTTCTGAACAAATTGTCTTAGGCAGTGCAAACCCTGCTCAACAGAGAGGGATTGAAGGGTCTCCAACATCACAATTGAAGCCAGGGATCCACACTCCTGCCCACCATACTCAGTCCACACTGTTGTCTTCTTCTCTGCTCACAGGGCATGTTGGAGCCAGCAGCCACACCCCCACCCACTGGTTTCAGTCCACATCCAGCAAGCTTCTGCTTGCCAGATCAGCTGTAAAGGCGAAAAGCCTGTATGTCTGTGCCTGAATCGGGCTGAGAGTGAGCTAGTGAAAAATCTTAACTAACACAATTTAGGTGAGACTGGAGCAGAACTCCAAAAAGACCAAAAGGACCAGAGAATATTGGAATTAAAACTCCCATGATCTTAGGTCAGTCAGGCGGCCCGAAACTTGCACAAGAGGTTTGAGTATGCTTTATGAATTTCCGTCTTACATTGGTTAAAGATTAAGTAACTACCTCCAGTTTGTTCAAAGTCTATAGCAGACATTCAAACTGCCTTCCTCCCCAGCTGTGCTGTGACCTTATCAGGATATGGGCAAGATTGTTGACAACATCTTTTTCTTCATAGTTATTTATAGTTAAGTTAAAACCAAAAAAGAATGTATATTTGTTAATCAGTATATTTGCAGGTATTGTGAGAAAAATAATCGTTTTTTACAATGTGATGTGTGATTATTGATTAATAGTGTGTATGTGCAGAATCAGCTATATTAGTTGGAGAAAAACAAAGTTTAGATGCCACTCACCATGATCTGAGCTTGTAGCCCCTTCTATAATATTTCAATTAGCAGACTTATTCTCTGTGTCATTGATCATCCAACCATCCATCACACAAAAAGTTGGAGTCAGAGGACTATGTCCCTGCCTGCCAGTCTCAGTCCACTGCCTGGCAAGCCTCTCTCTGCAGACTCTGTTGGAGTCAGGTCATCAGGCTCCAATCTCTGGTCTCAGTCCACACCCAGCTATCCTCTGCTTGCCAGGCCAGTTGGAGTCAGGTCTTTAGGCTTTAGGTCTTGGTTCACACACAGCAAGTCACTGGTCAAGTGAGCAGTGGTGGGATCAGGCAATCATGCCCTTGCTCTCAGGTCTCAGTCCACACCTAGCAAGCCTCTGCTTGCAGGCACTACAGGGGCTGGGGAACCAGCCCTATCTGCCAAACTCAGTCCACATAGGGCAACCACTCTTCTGCTGTGGTGCCATCAGAGCTGGGAGTTCTGCACCCCATCCTGCCAGACACAGACTGAACTGAGGGTCAATACCACCACTGGCCAGGCATAGTCATAACCAGGGGACTTCTCTTCCTCCCACTGAGTGTCCCTTTCTTCCTATACCCTCTTTCTTCCCCTTTAGTCACAGATTCTTTCCTGATGGTTGGCAGTCCACAGTATGCCCAGATCTCTCAGGACCAGACCAAACACTCAGGGGGCAGAACTTCAGATCACTGTGTGAAGTGGAAAGGGTGGCCTGGGAATTTGGACTTGTGAGGGAAAATATCTGTTCAATTTTATGCCTAGTGAGGTGGTGTCTAGATTTATAAGTGACACGTCCCTGGAGAAAGAGACCTGTAGTTTAGCAGCTCTCTCCAGTGAGATAAAATGAGAGGTCTTTTGTTCCCTGCTTGTTTGCAGATAACCCGTGGCAGACTTCTTACTTGGAGGAGGGGTCTCCCATCCTCCAGATGATAGGCTTTGTAACCTGTAGTTTGTTTTCTTGAATGCTTTTCCTTGGAGTTACAGCTTGCTGAACTTTTTTCTTGGCTCAGCTCCCCATCTTGGGTTTCATAGAGTTGGATTCTGTCCAGTTTTTCTTCCTCTGCTCAGTAGCCTCTGCTGAGGGTTGCTACCAGTCAATCATCTTCCCAGAATTCCTTCTAATGGCAATTCTTTTGTTTGTCGAATTCATTAAGGTGCTTTCTTTCCTCCAAGGAGTTGGTGATTTACCTTGGAAACATTAGCAGCAAGGTCAACATTCTAAGCAATCCTTCCTCAATTCTCCTTTCTGCAATGCCTTCATGGTTCACTTCGTGGGTACCAAAGTGATCATATCAGTATGCCATCTAATGTATCTCCCTCTTATTTATTTTGCCTCCACGGAGGCTGATGAGGTTTTATTTCAATCTTTTCATAAAAGAATGGATTAGCCAAAATGTGAATGTGATCAGATCCTTTGGACTAATCATAACCCCAAAATGCATATCAAGAAATGAGGACAGTCTTCTGCCTCAGTGCCACATCCTGTGTGGCTCAGTGTCATAGTGCCTCTACCTTGCTGCATATGACCTCATTGACAGATCTTGACACTGGGGGAAACATTTTCATCTTACCCTTACCTAGGGGCAAAACCTTATCAGATGAAGGTAAAAATTAAACAGATAGTGATGATGAAATGAAGGTTGAAAGTAAAGTTCAAGGTTACTCTCTAAAAAAAGCAATTAAGGAAGTGTTAATGATTTATCACCATAGTAGACACAAGAAATGTTTTCTAAATGTGATTGAAGAGACTGGGGAAGATATAAAATGAAATCATTTATGATAAACAGGGATGATTGTGACTAAATAAACTTAAATCTAATCAATACTACGCTAATCAAAAAAAGAATATGTTTAAACAGAATGAGAATGAACTGGGAGGAATTTCTGGCACATTCCGTATGAAGAGGGTATGTCAATCAGCTGATCTGAAGAAATGGTTTGTTTAAAAGGTTTCTACTTATCAGGAGATGGCTATCTTTAGCTGCCATATTTGAAACTATTAGCCATTAATATAATTCCTGTGGTTTAGATTTTTGGGAATATCCAGCAAAATTTGAAAGACATCAAGATTCCTAATACAATTTCTATATATGTAGGCTGTAATACCATTATACACAAGCAACCATTAACTCTCATTATGAACTAGTCTTTAGAATCCATTCCTACATTATTGTAATTGATAAAAGTGACTCTGGATACATCAAGGAAAATAAAATTTGTGCAGTTGAAAAGTAAAGGACAAGGCCAACATATGTGTTCAGCACAAAGTTATTAGCTGTCTTAGTCAGGCAGAAGAATTTCCTCAGGTTGTTCCTCCTTGTTACAATGATCTTCAACTGTAAAAATAGCAGGAATAGTGGGAGACAGAGAAATTGGGATAGCATTAGAAAATTTAGAAGAGAAAAATGAGTTAATAAGCACATAATATTTAATACCATCACAATGTTGGATATTGCTTCTTCATTTGTCTCTGTCTTATTGCCACAAGCAAAGATAATGGGCCTTAAAGGATTTACATTGCTAGCTATGATTAAGGAAGGCAGCCAGTCCTGCTATTTGTGTAACATGGGGATCCTCTTGTCTTCTGTTTCTGAGTAGTTTGCTCATGTGTGGAATTGTGCACATATGTGTGTGCCATTGTGTGTGTGTGCCTATGTACATGATTATATTCCTTTGATCAAAGCTTTTAGGAAATAGGATATAAAACAGGAAACATAGGTAATACTTCCTGTTTACATACATAATATATACACGTCATTGTTCAAAGAAAAGAATTAAACTTATAAAGTTTTTAGCTGAACATGAAAAAAATCAACGCTGATTACAGATAACGTGGAATCCATTTAAAGTAATACAGAATTATCCAAGGATTCATTTCTACTACAATGCTTGCTCAGAAAAGCTCTCCTAACACCCACAAATACATTTTCTAAATGGTGAGCAATCATCTTAAATTGATTATTTTGTTCCTCTGGGTAATTTCATAGCTTTCCTTTGCTCAACCATCTTCTAGCCCTGGTTAGGTGAAACGTTATGTCTGGAGATAGATGTAGGAATTCATTACAGGAGAGAGAATGGAAGGCATTAGCTCTTCATGTAGGCCAGTCTTATGGGATTGTGGTGAAAGTTCAACTTATCAGTTTGGCTTACTGATCATAGGAGAATGATAGGAAGAGTACTTCGGAGAGTCATATATTCTAGAACACAGTTTTCCACCTGGATTATTCTTTTATTGAGTCCATAAAAGGATTCTGCCTTTATGAGTCCATGTGTGTACAAATCTCATCTCACAGATTCTGAAGAGCCTGAATGTCGGTAGTGATTCATTTTCAAACTACCGTCTTAATGGTCAGACTGTTTATGTGAATGGAAAGGATTCACAAAGAAACAATGACTCACAAGGGACTAGTAAACGTCAACCAGCTTATGGTATGTTCTTAGTTTGCTGGATAAAAATTAGAGAGGCTAGTTAGTAATAAGTTAAATAAAGAGATGTTTAGAAATCAAGGATATGTTATTTTAACTTAAAAATACAATTGTCTTTCTGAATCTATGGGTTCTATATCTATGACTTCAAGAAACTAGGACTGGAAGTTATTTTTTAAAAAAATAATAAAAAATAGCAATATAGTAATAAAAATAATGCATATTTTAAAAAGCAATGCAGTATTATAATTATTTATATAGCATTTATAATGTAGTAGGTATTATGAGTAATATAGAAATGATTTAAAGTTTGTAGGAGGATGCATAGATTATACACAAAGGCTGGGCCTTGTTATATAAGGGACTTGAATACTTACAGATTTTGGTATCTGTTGGGGATCCTGGAACCAATCACCTTGGATACTGAGGGAGGGATAATGGGATCCAGCTTCAGTCAATTTTTTAAATCTCTTTATATTTTAGTGTGTTCATTTCTATTTCTGAAATGACATTATAGGTCTAATTTATCCCTCATGTCAGAGCCACCTTGAAAATTATTTTATTATATATTTATAATAATTACCATGAAATTTTGATTTTAATTGCCAAGATTCTTAATTGATCAAATGCATGATTGTAATGTAGGTAGCAAACAAGTCTATATAATTATAATATATAGAACATATTGTAAAGTTTAAAATGAGATTCTTATAATGACCCATAAAAGAATCCTCCTCTTTTTAATGCTAGTTACAGGTTCTTTATTAAATGGCATATGGAACCATTGGCTTATAAGTGTGCAATTTTTGCAGGCAACTCTTTTTGTACGGCTCTATTGTGACATTTAAAATACCCATTTGGAAGCACTGTGCTTGTACTAGACACTACTTCAAAATACGACCTCCAGGTCATTTGCTTACAGCTTTTTTTCTGAGTCATGATGCCACATCATTATATGGGACAAAAGAAAAAAATAGGCCTTTAACATAAACACAGAAGAAATAGAATATCATATGGTTATTTTTAATAAGCCACAGAATATATGCATAACTTCTAAAATGCAAAATAATATGATAATAAAAACATTATGAGAATGTGACATAAACTATTATAATTTAATCTGCTTTATGTGGTGTCTTTTCTATTTTCATTGGTGAAGTTACCCAAAGTTTGGGAGGGAGGGAGTTAAATCCAGAGGTTGGCCAGTTCCCTTTTCCTTTTGTGCATCAACTCCCCTCTGCAAGAATTTTCTTATGTATTTTTCTAATTTTAGGAAACCCATCAGGCCACATTTGCTAGTAAGAAGGCTCACAGTGCACTACTGTATTCTCTACATAACCATGACACTTTCTCTATAATCCTTTTCCAAGGAGAGAAGCACATTGATCCCTTTCAGGGTCTTTTATATTGTTTCCTCTTTCCTCACGGAAATGTAAAACCATAGGCCTTCCCATGACTTTGCACTTGAGGCTGGCTGCTCATAAGTGTTGTGTTCAGAATTTCAGATTACAGGTGGTTGAAGGCACTGCTTGCTCAGGGACAACTGTTTAACCAGACAGAAATGAATTTAGATGTTGGGTACCAGCTAAGATCATAGTAAATAAGACTTTGATATTTGTTATCTGTCATTGTGTAGCTATTATTCTTCATGGATAATTCCCCCTTCAAAACTGTGGTGCCAGAAATGCAGAGAGCAAGGTAGAAAAATAAATTATTAAAATTTAAATGTGCAGGATACATATGAAGGAGAAAAGAAATTTCTCAGGTACCATGTAGAGATTAGAAGCATCAGCACTGCCAATTATCAAAAGCCATTAGAAAATCATGGGTTGGCAAGCAACCTTCTTCAGAAAAGGAAGCAATACATATACTGAATGGGAACTATCTCCAAAGAACTTGGAAATTGAGTAATACGATTCCTTTTCTGATGAAACATTTCTCTTAACTGATTTTGTATTCACATATTATGAGCCACCTGAAACAGGTTGACCAGCAAATTGGCAAAGCTGAAGCCAAAAATGTTTTTGCCATTTTTATTCTTTCCGGCTCTTATTTCATCAGGACACTTTGTCTCTACCTTCACCCCACTGCTTTCAATAGACTTTTGTTACTCTAAGTGTCTTACACAAGCCAGCAGCACTGAGACACCTGGGAGCTTGGGAGAAATGCTAAATCTAGGCCCTACCAAAAGCTGTGTGGTGGGCTTGCTTCTTACCATCATCCCAGATAAGAGGTGTTAATACCAATGTTCCAATGCCAGTATGACCTTGGCCTGGCAATCGTAATAGTGAATCTTGATTCTGATATTTATTGGATGCTAATACACATTTTTTTTTGCTTAAAATAATGAATGGCAACTTTGGAGATGCCGAAGGAATTATTTCTGTTCTAATAGAAGATAGCCCAAGCTCTAGCTCCTTAAGAAAGAACACCATGTTACCTGAATGATGGTTAGAATGCAGCAGCTTAAGAAAATTTAAAGAAATCATTATTTCCTTAGTTCTCTAGTTAAGAAAAGGAGATTTTTGTTTTACTTTGGAATATGTGTTATGTTGCTTTCAAATAGTACATTTAATATTAATGGCATTATATTTGTTTTGCCAGAAATAAGATGTCTTAGCCTCTGTCTTTGTTTTCTAGTATCTATTCTGTACAATTTAAGTCATAATATAAAAATGATTTAAGATATGAGATTAACAGGAAATAAATTTTTATTATAGTATATAATGTGATCTTCATATCCATTTGGTTCCCATTTGAACATTCTGCCCTCTGCTGTTTCTATCAGTAAGCAAGAAAAGTTCCATAGAGACTGACTTTCCATTTCATAAAACCTAGATGAATGTATGAGATTAATGATAAATACTGAGGGATGCTTCCAGAGGCGGTTTCCCTCAAGGAGAACAGCCACCTTTCTGATTAAAAATAAGCTTAGCTCTTTGACTGTGACTCATCCAAAGAACTAAAAGAAGCATGGAGAAATTGGTTAGGAAGATGATTAAAAAAAAAAACCCAACATTCATCACCCTCTTTCTTCTTATTTGGCATCCATTTGCAGAAGAACTCAATAATAGACTGTCTAGGAGTCTGACTGGACCATGCTTATCAGTGGCCAAAGAGGTGGACACAGCCTGTGGATCATGCAGGAAATGTGATGATGTGTCACTGACTGAAGTACAATGATACAGTGATTTCACGTAAAAAAAGAAAAGATCTAAATATCACAATGAGGATTTGGCTTTCATCTGTTACAGGACCTTGACTCATCCTATGCAGCAAAGTTTTCTAATCTATTTTTAGTAGTGGAAGATAAAATAATTTGGGATTAGGCATCTCTGGAAACAAGGAAATTAGTTCAGAATGAATCATAGCATGTATACCAAGAATGAGGTAATAAGGTCAAATTAAGGAAGATAAATGAAAGGAGGAAATAAAAGAAGAATAAACAAGTCCTCACTACCATCTCCATCAGAGGAAAGGAAAGATGCTGAATTTATTTTAGAGCATTTTGCTAATGATGAGACACTGATGCTACCACCAAGAGAACTGGTTGAGGTTGATGAATAAATTCCTTCCACCTTCAAAGCTGTAGATGCGTCGATGGTTAAGGAGGCATAAATGCTCAGTAGTTAGGAGGTTAAGAAACAGAGATAAATATTAAGGACTCTAACCCTATGGAAGTTATTACTTGAAAGAGGTTAGGGAAATAATTTAGTATAGACAGACAACAGAAGAGGAGGAGTGAAAAAGGAGGGGAAGGGGCAGAGGAAAGAGAGAGAATGGAAGAAAAGTGAAGGGAAGAGAAGAGGGCAGAGAAGGGAAAGAAATGGAGTTGAAAAGAAGAAAAGGGAAGAAGTATGAGAAAAACCTATGTGGTGGTGATGAGAAGAAAGAGACAATATGAATCCTGGGGGCATGGGAGTTATATGGGAGTAATATGGGAGTTATAAAAAAAGAGAAAGGAAATAAAGCAGGATCTTTTAGATCCTTTTGATAATCTAAACAGTATCAAGATAAAGTGTGACAGAAAACATGACAGGAGTAAAAATTTAGAAAAACAAAGTCATTAAAAACGTGATAGCATCAAATCCTGCAAATAGATTAATGAAGATAGGGACATAGAAAGACCCAAGGGTTTGGGAACTTGGCAATTTGATCTGTGCTGACTAGAAGAAGAGAAAAGATGGAGCAGAAGGAAGTAAGACAGATTGCCAGACATGAGGACTTAATTGGCAGTGATTATCTAGAAGAGTCAAGGAGGAGTGAATTTAGGCTGAAAAAATAGGATAATAAACAGAAAGAGGAAAGCACTGAGTCCATGACACATGAAGAACAATGAACCCAGTGGGGACTGAGGAAAGACACGATCCTAAAAGACAAAACCATTGTCCTCAAAAATCTTCTATTCTAACAGGGTGACAACACACATGTGTACTTGAAAACCAAGTATATGATAAGTATCTAGATGTTTAAGACTGCTTGCAAGCCCTCTTCCTCTTCATATGCCCGCCAGGTAAATACAGACAGCCTTTCATGTTTATTGCTTGCATTATTGCGATAAACTTCTAAGTTCCTTCAGTCTCACTCTTTCTGGTCCATTCTCTAACAGTGACTCACAATTCTGAGGCATTTTGCATATCTGTGTGGATCTTTCTGTTTGTCAGATTAGTGAGTGGACGCCAAGGGTGTCAGATGCAGCAATGAATGGAGTGATCCTGTACAACTAAGATTTCCCCTAAGCATCGATATTTTCCAATGTTTAAGCTGGCTAAACCCATGACAGATACAGATTGGCTCAACTATAGAACACTAGAAATGCTATTACCAGAAGTTCCATGTAAAGCTCAGTACTTTAAAAGAATGTTCTGGAAAGGGAATCTTATATAACAAGAGATGTGTTAATTTTTTTAGGACTATGTGATCATTCCATCTTTTTTTTTTTTTTCATTCCATCTTTTTGGTGTATTGTGGTATATTCAGCCATATCTTTAATTAAAAAGAATTTCAGTACAGAAAAGCAATTAGTATAAACTCAGTGAACCCAATTGCAAAAACTCAGGTTTTAAAACTCCTTTGACAGATTTTTTTTAAAGTGTTATAAATTAGTAGAGGTACATGAAAAATGAAGCATTCTATAAATTTCATTTATACTGGCTGTTCTAAAAATTATACATATTACTGCATTCCTATTTGTCTTTAGAAATTTGTAATGAAAGGATAAATAGCATAACTTATAATAAGATTGAGTGAGAAGGAATTTGATTTAATATATATAGCCTCATCTTTTACTTTCCCATGATACTATCTCTTATGGTCTCTCATATACCTTTTCTATGGTTTCTGGTATTACTGTTTTGCTTTCTGTTTTATCCTCTATTCTTTATTTCTCATAGGAGGGTATTAGAGACGGACTGTATGTCTTGACAGGAGGTGGGCTTTGCTTTTTTCTTTCTTTTTTTTTTTTTTTTTTTGATATTCAGTCTCCGTCTGTCACCCTGGGTAGAATGACATGGCATGATAGCTCACAGCGACCTCAAACACTTGCCTCAGCCTCCTGGGTAGCTGGGACTGCGAGCACCTTCCACGACACCAAGCTAGTTTTTCTATCTTTAGTAGAAACAGGGTCTCACTCTTGCTCAGTCTGGCCTCAAACTCCTGAGCTCAAGTGATCCACCCACCTTGGCCTGTCAAAGTGTTTGAATTACAGGCCTGAGCCATGGTGCCTGGCTCTGAGGTGGTCTTTTAAGATGACAGACGATGCTTCATCATCACTCCAATCTATACCATAAATGTACAGAATCGTGGATACCATATTACTAAACGGTTTGTTTCCTTCACAATGAATGTGACTTTATGACAAGGTATTGTCTCTAGGACATAATTAACCTAAACTGTCTATCTCCTTCATTACTGGTTTGGTTTTTACTTCACTTTCTGATATGCCTAAGTTCTTTCATTTTCATATTTATGTAGACTTAATATTTGACATACTAAGTATAAAACCCTAAAAAGGGGGGGGGGAACTCTCTCCATAAGGAACTTGCACTGTGGCTAGAAATAGAGAGAATGAACAAATAAATGGAGTAAACATTTTAGAAGTGGTGACCATTGCTGCGTGGTGGGTACTAGAGATAAAATAGCAAATAAAATATGCACTCTCTCTGTATCCATGGACCTTTTAGTCTAATACATAGATAAATTCCTTTATAGCTTATAGTCATTGCTTCTATATTTTTTCATATTCTTTTCCTCCTCCCCTCAATTGCATAACCCTTTGAAAATGGATTATGCATTACTTAAAAATAATGTAGGAAGAGGAGTGTGTGTCAAATATAACATTCACAGCAATTGATGGGACACAATATTCAAAGAAATTGGAACTTGTTGCATAAATCAACAGAACCAACCATTCCTTTATTATTTTGAAGATGGAAATTTGGAAATTTAGAATGAAGCTTTACATGCCTGTGGATGCATTTATTTATTCACACATTTATAACAATCTCATGTGCTACGTCCTGAGCAACTTACATCACTCAGGTAAGTTAGACATTGTTGACACTAAGAAAATTTTCAAGAAGTCTTACAGAACTAAATAGATTCAGGTATTATAAATAATAAACAGCAAGGGAAATGATTAAAGGGTTAAGAAGCAGCTGTATCATAATATGGAGGCAGGAACATTCTTTTGTGTTGGAGCTGCTGACCTGGATGCCTTGTGCTGATCATTTGCAAGTCTTTCTTATTCTCAGCTTCCTTTAGTGACCTCCACTGTCAAGGCAGGAAAGTAATACTTGCTGACCTTTCAGGGATAGAAGAAAGAGCCAAAAAGCAGACCGTGCAAATGATTGCATACAAATGATCAGTCTGAGATTGGCTCAATATAAATGCTAAGTAGAAGAGGATGCAATTCACACTGTGCTATAATTTTAATGCACAAGAAAACATCAGACCATCGATTACCCCTCTCATGTGAAAAATAGATGAAAAGCAATTTTGCATTCAAAACCATAATGAAATCATTGTTTAAAACTCTGGTTCAGTAGGTCTTCTTTAAGAACCAAATGTTTATTTTTAAAAATATGGTATTGGAGCAAATGGAAAATGCATATTACCCTTTTATAACTTCCAAGGAATAGAATAGAGAGGTAGATTTACTTGCTATTGGAAGCAATCCCTTCTCCCATGAACATTCTCAATGGAAAAGGGAAAAAAAATTGATGCTAAATTATAAACTTAAAGTAAAAACTTTTGGCTTCATTTTTATTCTTCATCCTAAATTTCTATCTTCCATATAATAAAGGAATGGTAGGTTCTGTCGATTTATGCAACAAGTTCTAATTTCTTTGCATACTCTCATCAATTGCTGTGAGTGTTATATTTGATATACACTCTTCTTCCTATGTTATTTTTTAAGTAAAATAGATCCAACAGCAGGGATCCTGAGCAGAAAAGACATAGGAAGTATATTTGGAAAAATATTATCTTATAATTTCTATTCAACATGCTAATTTTGTGTCCTACCATACAGATGAGATGAAAAGTTTTACATTAATTATTGCTTGATTGATTTCCTCCACCATGTAACTTCCTCACCTTTTCTTCTTTTATAAAACCTTTTATGACAATGATATATTTGAAGTGTCAAGTCCACTTATGTTGTACAATGTCACAGACTATAAATGAATCTGATTGTTTCCTCATTTTTGGATTCATGCTTAGCAATTTTAGCCCCAAACAGGTAATAGTTTTAAATGTAACACATCAAGAAGGACATAATGTCAGTTTTTTCCCTATTATTAATCTCTTGGTTGAGTTGGTGTCTGCCAGAACAGCTCCACTATAAAGTTGCATTTTCTGTTTTATAATTAATAAAAAATCTGTGAAAGGCAGTCTGAGACCATTTGAATATCCTGTTCAACAATAAATTTATCCCTTTGTTTAAACATTCAAATCTCAATCTGTCATTACATCAGTTATCGAAAAATGGCAATTTTCTACTTTTTTGCTTTCTATACTTATTAGTTGGCTTTAATCTGATAGGGAAGGATACCAACCTACTTTGAATATCACACAATCTTTTCTTACTATTATTATGCAATGTGTTATACTCCTTTACCATCATTAGTATTTTATGTTTATATTGACACAAACTTAGCCAACATTAACCCTCCTTGAAGCTACATTGTATGTCATTTAAAATGTTGAATCTTAGTGTATGTACTCAAATTGTACAGAATATAAAGATATAAGCTGATGAATTTGACAAAGGGAACACACATATATTTCCAGAACCCAAATGCAAATAGAAAACATTTTCAGAACCACTGAAACCCCTTCAGATTCCCTTGAATCAATATCCTTCAGCAAAAGTACTCATTTTCCTCACTCTCGATGTCATAGATTTGCCATCACTTTTTAAAATTTTACATTAATGGCATTGTCTAAATGTATCCTTATGTCTGGCTACAATTGTTGAATGGCATTTGTGAGATTCATAATGTTCTCTTCCATAGTTTACTTGTATTACTCTATACTATTTTGTTTTATAAATAAACAATTTATATATCCATTGTATTCTTGGTAGCAAGTGAATTATTCCATTTGGAGAATTATAAAAGGGGTGTTGGGAACATTTTACCAAATGACTTTTCCTAAATGTACATGCATTTTTTCCCAAATACCCCTCGGTAGAAATGTTGGCCCAAAGGTTACACGTTTTATTTGCTTTAGTGGATACTGCCTAACATTTTCAGACTTTTTCCAACATAATTTGAGAGTTTAACTAATGCACATGGTTACCAACAGTTGTATTTGAGCCCCACCCTGACTTTGTAATGGGCATGTTTTATGCTTGTAGCTTATAGACCTAGTTTACATTTAGGCCTTTAGTGTACATCTAGATTGGAACATGTTGACAAATTTGAGCAGACTTACCACTGTAACAACACTGACTCTTCTGTTCCATGAATATGTATATCTCACTATTCAGGTCTTTTTAAATTTTTCACTGTAATGTTTTATACTTTTTCAGGTGTAAAACGTACTTTTTCATGTCCAACGTTTTACATTTTAATCCCTACCTAATTCGTATTTAAGAATGTTACTATATTTAGAAATTTTTAATTTTGAAATACTTGTTACTATCTAGAAATAGAGTTG
Organism: Arctocebus calabarensis; assembly: GCA_963573935.1. Taxonomy (NCBI): domain Eukaryota; kingdom Metazoa; phylum Chordata; class Mammalia; order Primates; family Lorisidae; genus Arctocebus; species Arctocebus calabarensis. Next base: position 30,631 of record CAUYON010103093.1, read on the forward strand.
GTATTTGTATACTGGTCTTACATCCTACTACATAGCTAAATCCACTTACTAGTTGCAGTATACTTGCTGCATATTTTATAGGATTCTCCTTCTATACAGTATGACAATACTGAATAAAGGTAGTTTTATTTCCAATCTAAGGCTCTTGCTTTTTCTTGACTTACAAGCTAACTATAATGACAATAGTTAGAGTTGTGGTTAGAACAACTCTACTAGTTATGCCCCTGATCTTGGAGAAAACATAGTAATTCGCCATTAAGTGGGAAGTAAGCTGTAAATTTTTCTTAGAGTCCTTTTAAGATTTTAGAAAGTACCCTTTTACTTCTAATTTGTCAGAAGTTTTAGCTGAAATAGATATTATATTTGTCAGGATTTTGGGTGCATTTATTTGTAGGATTGTATTTTTTTCTTTTTTTCTCTATTAATATTGCAAATTATATTAATCTTTTGAATGTTACACTAACCTTTATCATTTCTTGCACTTGACAGAACAATGTATGAGCACATTTTAAAAATATTTTAATTGCATATGATGCTAGTTGTTAAGGAGATTGTTTCATGCCTATCCCATTGCCACGGTTTTCAACTAAGAGGCTAGTACTTCTTACATCAATAAAAATTAAAGAAGAAAGGATATTGCTGGTATAAGAAAGTAAACAATTTGTTTGAGTTTATCCAAGTTGATTTTAATGTACCTTGAGAAAATAAGGTGGATATATCCAGAAGGTGAGATAAGTCTTGTACCCATGAGTGGAAATATAGAGGAACAACAGCACATTGAGTTGGAATTAAGCAAGGGTCCTTTATTAGGGTCCTTTATTAGGCCAGCCAGTCAAGAGTACTCTCACGCCATAAAGTCTCTTGACCACCTTGAAGCGGGGTGCAAGGTTTTTATATGGCATTTCAAGCAGGGGTTGGGAAGTCATAGCATAAGCAGACTTGTACAAAAGCCAATATCTGCAAGTTTAGAATTATAGGGAAGGGTCCGGGGTCTTGGGAGGGGTCTTACAAATCTAAAAATTGCTCACAGATGGACCAGACATCCTTGTGACAGGGTTGTGGTTTCTGTAAGATTTTTTTCAGCTGTCACAGAATTCTGCAGCTCTCAGCTAAATCTCCTTCCCATTTCTGCATGGTTGCTGCTTGCTTAAAAGGCTACTTTGGTTACAAAAGGGGAGGGAGTTATGGCAAGTTTAATAAAATGGAGTAAGTCTGGTTTACTTGCTCAAAATGGATGGAATTAGGGCTTCACAATCTCAGTATCGGGATATCTATCTGTATGAAACATAAATATTTGAGAATATTAAAATCATAGAGATGGAATATTCCTGGAGGGTATGTTCAGGTGGCTAGAAAAAAGGCGGCAATGAGAACTACATAAAATACCAATACCATTTATATAACCTCAGAATGTCTGTATGACTCTTCTGATCTAATCAAGATATAATAACAGTTTAGTGCTTAATAAATCATTAGTACCATGTTTAATTATTAAATTTAGGTGAAGTTACTATCTCTAATTGATAGTGCTTTACTGCATTCTATATGCATTCTTATGGACATCTAGGGAGACATTTTATATTAGAAATGAGAATAAATTTCAACCCTGTACTTTAAATAAAAACTTGTCAACTCAGAAATATATATGTATATTCCAAAGCATTAAAAATTCTCATTGGTAACACCTGAGTGAAAATATAATCATGGCCAATGAATGTCTTTCAATGACAAAAGAGATTTATGAAGATCAAAGGACTTTAAATGAAAATTCTGTTTCTAAAAGAAAATTCACGTAGCCATTTGTAGCAATTACCCACTTCAAACTCTTTTTATATGTTTATTTTCATATATACATTAGGCTCTTTTTTAATAAAAAATGAATAGTGTAAGGACTGGATCCATTTTATCACCATAATTCTTCAATGTTTGAGCTATATTGTCAATTATATTATCTAAAATATTAGTTTAAAATAATATAGTAAATCAAACAAATAATTTGATGTCAAGGATTTTTTTTTTTTTTTAAATTTTGCTTTGGATTGCCAGTGTTCCTTTGAGTAGCTTCTTAAATTTGTAATGTAAAATTTCATCATATTTCTTTCCAATATTTAAAATTATGTTGTTGGTGGTGGTTTTTTTTTTTTTTTGGTATGACTTGCATCTGTCTACTCATCTATTACTTAGTTGATAAAATCTCCAACATCTTTCATTAATTAATGTTTGTTAACCAAATATCGCGGTTTATAATGCCACATCAATAAGCAATGACGTTAATATCAAACCTCTTCATTTTTATGTATAAAATTATACTTAAATATATTCCAGTTTTATTATAATAATATCTGTAAAAATAATCATCTGTTTTTACAAACATCAGATGAGAAATAATTATTTGTCCTGGCAGAAACTTTTGATTTATGCAGAAAATATGGTGCCAAAAGTATTGCAAAATGAGCATCAATAATTATATCCATTTGAATCCAAAAAAAAATTAAAGACATTGTGGAATACAATTTATTACACTGATTACTGAGTTTATCACACCTGTAATAGTGAAGTTGCTATCAGGTAACAATGGAGAGTATTGCATATGCATAATTCACCTTTTTCTATCAACTTACATAAAAATTCTTTACACTAAACAGATAAAGCAATCAGGTAAAAATAGTAAAAATATTAGAATTAGTCTGTAGCCAGCTTTCTGCAGACGCTCCTGTCCAGAAGGAGAGTTAAAGGACAGAAATTTGGCGAGAAAGCCAACGGTTTGGAGCTGAGCCAAGAGACAAGGTCGAGGAACACACATCAACACTGCTGGAGCGACCTG